>JAOVVB010193279.1:0-11017 GCA_028570985.1 Heterobranchus longifilis
AGAACAGAGCAGGCCTGCCTTATTACATGATCCAAATCTTCAAAACTTGTCATTTTCAGCATGTAGGTTGATAACTCGGAGGCTGGACTTTGGGAACAGGAACACAGTCATGGACTTCCTGCGGACAGGAAGTAAGGCTTTATCCCGGCACTGTTTGGTAAGCCCACCAGAGTGGACAGAGGGTGAATACAGGTATATTCAGACAGACAGTATGAGAAAAATTGTGTGTTTACATTGTAAACTCATGCATGTAAACATTATTTAGTATTTAAACATGTTTGCACAGAAGCATAATATGGACCTTTACACATATCACAAGTATAAGTAAAAGATTCAGTGGTTTCTGTGATGGACCAAGGTATTTAAACAGGCAGTTGGTAGATCAGATGATGATCAGCTGATCTGCATGATGAGTATTATGTTATATCCATGTCTAAACCTGTAAGCTTCATGTCATGCACACATATTAATACTTGGCACTTTAGGTGAAGCAACTGAAAAATGGTCTCATTGCACAGTGTTAAAACAGTGAAACCTACTCAGCATACACAGCATGGCACAAACAGATAAACAGCAGTAGTCAGCAGTTTAAATGATGATATCCACACTGACAGAGAGCATCAGCATGTCCACATCCTGTCCAAAAACAGACTGACAATCCTCACCACAGAATGCTATAGGACACTTCTGTGTCGTACTTTATCTCCTGGATTGGCCTTACTAATGTTATTGTGGGCGGCTGCTAAGTGTGCCTGCCATGTAGGAAATATATATCAGGGCAGCATATTAAAAAAAAACAAGGACAATACAGTTTTATCTAGACATCCGTATAGCTTGTGACATCAGTTTATTTTTTCACAGTTTTCTGTGATATTCTTGCCTCTATTATGTATTTCTCCTGTCTGCTTGTTATCGTACGTTTTCTGTAATATTGGATAAAGTTAGTAATGAAAACAGCCACATGGCCACCCTGTACATACACCTTAAAGTTAATACAAACTGCAACACTTACAGACTGCAGTCACACGGAATGACAGGACGGAAAAACGAACAGTATCAAAAATCTGGATTCAGACAGTCCGGTTTTATGACATCATACTGTATGTTTTAGGAACCAACCATAGTTACTCGCACTTGTGGCACTATGGCAGCCGTGGTGGGCGGGGCTTCAGGCCAGTCCAGAGTAGATGTGCTTCCAGCTCCTTTTTTCTTATTTTTATTTTTATTTTTTTTACTTTTTTGTGGGAAAACCATGTTAAATACAATATTAATCATAGCAGAGTATTTTTACATACTGTCATTAATGTGTCTGGGGAGGTCTTTAAGAAAATGTCCAAAAGTGTCTCATCTCAAAACCAAAAAGTAGTTTCTTTTGCCATATCCCCCAAAACTAAAGGAGATAATGACACAGAGTGTGTGCCTTGGAATATTAGCTACTACTCCACATGGCCAGAATTATACTTTAATTCCCAATTTATGACTTAGTTGCATCTAAAAATAATCTCCAGGACTGCACCGACAGTGGAACTCATCCTTTAGCTTGTACACATTGCATAGTACTGTTTGCTTTTAATATTCAGGGTAATTTAAACTCTAGTTCAACAGGTGGTGATAAATTGCGACTGCTACATTCAGCAGATGTGTAGCATAGGCTTCTACTGCTTGTCCGTGTGATTTTTCAAGTGCTTCCTGGCTGCCATGTTGGAATGGGGTATTAGAGTGGCCCTGCTGTGCACAGAGTGTTGATAGCACGGGGAGCTGCATGACTCGGTGTGTTATGGATCAGGTTGCACTTGGGGAAACATTTGAAGGCTCCTCTGGGCTTCCACAGAGCACAGGTTTTTTTTTCCCGGGGACAGAAGGATCAGCTTAAAGCAACAGGCTTGTTGACTTTGATATCCTATCTGATACCAGCACTTCCACAAGTTTACACCCCTGCAAACAGGCCTGACATTAGAATAAACTCATTTGTGCTAGCATGGGGATTTGGCCCACCGCAGGGGTTTGAGGTTTGTGTTTCTGCCTGTCGCAGATGAGCGAGGGTTTCCATAATTTGGCTGGTGTTCTGCTTCTCGCACCAGACCAGCTTGCGAGAATGAGAAACAGGCCAAGGAGAGGGGAGGGCACCGATACCTGCCCAGCACAGCAGGCAGATGTTCTATGAGGGTCATTGTGAGATGCAGCGGGGGAAAGAGGACAGGCTGATGTAAAACATACACTTGTTTTGCAAGTTGTCACGTTCGCCTCTTGTCTCCTGTTGCCCCTTGAGCTCTGTCCTACCTGCTGTTCCTGTCTAGACTACTTGCCAACTGTGACATCTGTTCTGAGATGAAAGCGCAGGCAAAATCTGAATGTCAATATCCTCGCCGCGGACTGACAAAATGAACAAACGGACGAGTGTCTGTCACCGTGCGGCAATCATCCTTCAAATGAAAGGTTACCGCGCCACATTGTGTGCCGGAGAAATGACCATTTTTAATCAGACAGCAGGGGACACATCTGTCAGAAGCTCAGTAAAGCTGCAGTTAGGAGCCAAGGAGAGCAGAGACTGATCAGTACAACTCATTTCCCCTTTTCCCCCGCTGACTAAACACGCCTAAATGTGAAAAGGCCACCAGGGAATTAAATATGACTTTTCTAAGGTTATCCTTAGGATGCTAACATGATGAAGTCAGGATATTACATTAGACATGTGTGGATGATGTTATGTGAAGGCTTGTTGTTTGACCCCATACGTCATTTGTACAAGCAGCTTATTATGACCTATATTTACACTTACTGTTAGTTAGTAGTGGCCGTAGTGATTATGAAGGGAGCTAACAGGAAGTCTTGTAATGTCGTATTTAGAAATTCTGTTTAGGATGGGTGGAGGGGTCAAACAAACAAACACTTTGACCAAGGAGGCCGGTCTTTGTGTCCCGTTTGAAACTAAAAGTCAACAGTGACTTATTTTAACTTTAGGTAACAAATGTCACATGTCTAATTACGCCATGTACTTATGCACAGAAGTGAGGTAACATAGCAGATGTACTGATTTGAACCCAAAATACAATCATTTTCTAAACCTAACAGAGTAGTTTTGATCACATGCAGGACTTTTCCTCCAGGAGACTGGAGTTCAATATATTTAAACCGGAAGTATGAATTTTAATGCCAATCCCCGTGTTTTTTTTACTAACCATACCAAGTCATTTTGTTGTCTAAACCTAACAAAGTATTTTTGTAGCCTATAAACCTACTGAATTAGTCCCGTTCCACAACATTAATTGCAACGTTAATGACGTGTCTATCATGCGACCGGAACATATATTTAAACCAGAAGTAGCGAAAAGTAGCGAGGAGGAATTGTAATACGATTTTATTTCCAGTGTTTTTTTTCCAAACCATACCAACTTGCTTTGCAAGTTGTGCTGGTGAGCAGGCAGGCAGCGGAGTTCTGTACATACTGGAGTTTATTGAGGACTTTGCAGTACCGTAGAGGATGCTATTACAGTAGTCAAGTCTGGAAGTTGTGAATGCATGAACGAGTGTTTGTGCAGCAGAAGGTGACAGTGAGGGTCGGAGGCGCGCAGTGTTACAGGGTGGAAGAAGGCTGTTTTGGTGATGTGGTTATCTTGTCTTATTAACAACAGAATAAGTATGAGCTGTATGTGATTAAAAATTGGGTTGTCATGCCTTAGCTATATGATCACGATCCACACTTTTCATCTTGCATTATGTTGGCAAGCTGCAGAGGAACATGGTGGGTTTAGACAGCAAGATCTAACATAGTTGCCCCATAAATGGTTGAACTATTATCCTCTCCATGTTTCCTATGTTCCCCATGTTTTGTCTGATCAGAGCCCCAGTAAAAGTGTAAGTTAAGACCTTGGGGTTTGCCCTATCCGGGGGCCTTAGCCTTAAGATTACATCTACAGAGGGGTTGAAAATGTTCAGAGCTGGAAAAGTAATTGCAAAGCTAAGGTTAGTAATTTTGTGGTATTAAATTGCCTGTCAGAGCTAAATGAAGTAGGGCTTCTGCACTGCCAAAAGCCATACGTGCCTATGCGGAGAGTGGTGTAGCTTTCCCCGAAGAAGGTAGTATTTTCCTCCACCACATCATTTTATCATTCAGCTGAGTTCATGGTGTTGTTTTAAGAGATTTAAGTCTCATTACCCCAACCTAGGCCCTTTGTGATTTATACCGTTATTACAGCACTCTCTCTCACAATAGAAATGATGCATGAATCACATTTGTACTGTAAGACAAATGTTTCTCCGAGGGAAAGAGAGACATTGTAGCTAGTTAAAGGGACCCTCATTAAGCTCTCGTTATTGGATAAGTGGCTCTCATTTTCTCTGTGAGATTCCAGGCCTGACTAACTGGTCTTTATACCTCTCTGAAGATTACAGTATTGCAATGCTGCAGCGTTAATTTGTTCTTTGTGATGTGACCAGCAGTTACACGTTTATTTTCAGTGTCCAAATCCGTGTCATTGACCTTCAATTCCTGCTGAGTCCAACACCTGCTGACCCCAGCCCTAAATTTGTCAGGGATGGAGATAAATATAAGCCTTAAAGCTGCCTCTGCCTGCCCAGCGCAGCCCGTGGTTCAGAGCTGTTTTACATCTTGTTTTATATACTCTGCCAGTAATATCCCACGACCTTTTGTTTTTAAGGCAGCCTTACAACTGTGGTAGCGGAAATGATGGAGAGATAATAGAGTAAAGCAAAACTATTAACGGCTGTTATCGATGAATCTGGCAGTTATTGCCTGGATTACTCGACTAATTGTTTTGTCCATAGAATATCAGAAAATAGTGAAAATTCTCATTATAATTTCCCAGAGTCCAAGCTGACATCTTGCTTGTTTTGTCCCATCAAAAGTCCAAAACCCTCCATAGACAGCCCAGTTTTATGAAAATAATAATGAAATAATTCACTTAATTAACATATGACAAAAAACAGCAGCAAATCCTCACATCTGAGCTGCTAGATCCATTGAATGATTAGTATTTTTGTTAGAAAAATTAATGAAATTGTTATTTGATTTTCAAAATAGTAGCCCATTTAATTTTGTTGATTGACTAATCGATTGTTCGACTGATCATTTCAGCCCTATACAACGCTGCCTCCAGCACAACGACTGTTACTGTGATAATAATCTTCATAGTTGAGTAAAATAAACTCTAAACACATAAAATGATAATTAGGAGTAGTTCCACCTGCAGTATATATTCTTATTCATCTACAAAAGATTTTTATCCTTAAAAAACAGTGTGTGATTATAGATTGTTTTATTATTTATTTTTAATAAATGTTTGATTTTTGTAATCACTTTACACAAATCTGTCCAGTGTCAGTTTGAAAGTTTCACTTTTTAAAATTTAGTAAACATAATCATATTTTTTAAATAAATGATGAGATGAGTTTTGGATGTAGAATGTAAAAAATGTCTTTACCAATCGAGAACATTTCCCATGAAACTATAGGAAATTATATCACTGACACCCTTCTCGTGTTAGTATGTATTTCCTTGTATATTGCTACAGGTATATTTGCAGCTGCAGTGACACCAGCTCAGTTTAGTTATATATTCACCACGTTTTTTTAATTTTTTTAATTAACCTAATGTCACCTGTTCTAATCTAATCTGTTTCTGTAACTGTTGAAGTAGCGATACTTTCCTCAGGACTTTAAACAGGCAAAGATGACAACAATACAACTGAAATGAATATTATTAGACCAAGTTAAACAATGGAAAAAGAAGGAAAGAAAGATAGTAAGAGAAGAAGGGTTTGAAGTGTCTCAAATTTCCTCCCCCACGGTTTATTTGAAAGCTATCATTTTCTTGAATTCATAGCTGAAAATTGTCATTGATTTGCAGAATGACAGATGCTAAGAGCCCCTCTATTGACGTTGCCATCGACAGTTTCAGTAAATTCCGCATCTAATTATCATTCCTGGCCAAATGATACACCTTTGTATTCTGTGAGAGGATGTCGATGGCGCAGGGTGCATTGTTCTAGAAGGACTTATTGAGCTGGGTGTCACTGCACTGTGATTTAGGACATAACAGAGAACATTCTTTTCTGTGTGGCATAATTAAACCTGCTATGGACTACTCCCAGACTGCTAAAGACATCACTAAAGAAAAGATCTGTGTTGTTGATGGCCTTTGTGCTGGGGGATTTTTCACTCCTTCAACTAAATAGCCCTCCATCCTTTCTCTCCTTCCGCCCTTTCCATTTCCCTCTCTACTTCCCTCTTTTCCATTTCGCTCATGCATGAAAAAAAAGTTTTTGCTACAGAAGCAATTTTAACAAAGGCAAATTGAGATAATTCAGGGACATGGTATTGACCTCTTGCTCGAATGATTTATAATATCAATAAATCTCTGGTACCACGATTAATAGGGACTTGGGATAAGAATTTATTAGAAATAAATCATTGCTATAACCTTTTTTCATTCAGTAAATGGTTTACTAGTTTTAGCAGCATGTCATTATTTATATATTCATTTCAGTATCCATTATAACTGAAGCCATGCCATAATCATGTATTATATTGAACTCTGGAAAATGTGCGCAACTTCCCTTTTTTGTCACAATATCCTGTGAACAGCAGGGCTGTTTCTTGCTCTATGTGGACTATGAGGTTGCATGGGGCCCCTGGAGCCCCCGGAGCCACCAGGGGGTCCCCATGCTGCCATTTTAGGCTTTTTTAAGCCTCTCACTCAACACACGTTTTGATTCCTTAACAACACAAATTTGTTCCTAAGCATTTTAAGGAAATCCCCACATTTTGGAGATGTTTAATGCATATTTTGTAAATCCTGTACCTTTTCCTGCATAGAGAATTACGAGGTGGCCACCTCCGTCAAGTGTCGTCCCACCTCCAGCTCTCGACAAAACTCTTGTCTTCATGAAAACACTATTTTCTAACAAGCACTGCAGACAGTTAAGAACTAATGACATTTTAGTTTAATAATCTTGTAAAATATGTTGTTTGTAAAAAGTGTTTGTTTGAGCCAGTCGAAGGAACGGTACACATGATCAGGATGGTACCACCTCCGCCTCATTTTGAGCCAGGAAAAACCCTGAATAAGCCCCCCATCTATAGCCCCAACCTATGAGATCATAATTAGGATGAATAATAATTCACCTAAATACATTTGCACCAACTAATAATCAACAGGTATATATAGTGTAGCCCCAGTGTTTCCCATGTATTATAGTTTTTCTGGGGTCAACTTGAGATGATTAATTTGAATTTATGGAAAAAATAGGCCTATTTTCTCTTAAATTGCAGCACATTGATGCATTTAAATGTTAAATGCATGCCCCCGGACCACCTAAGAGGATTTTAATTACCTCCAACATAGTTTCACAAAATAGGGGCCCCAAAACAACATTTTGCATAGGGCCCCCAAAAGGCTAGAAACAGCCCTGCTGTGAAGTTTACAATCAGTTTTTCTCCAGTGGAGGGTAGTGCCTTCAATGGCAGAAATAAATGACTGCATGTCGCCCCTGTGGACCAGCGAGACACTGACGGGCTCTTTACTGGAGTGACATCTGAACCTGCCAGGGCCACGAACCTGCCAGGGCCTCCAGCAGGTGCCAGAACCTGACACCTCCTGAAGGCACTGCGAGCAGAGTGGTGGGTGGTGATGCTGCTGGTGGGGGCTTTTGGGGCTTTATGTTGGAGGAATAGTAACATGATGCTGGAGTCCCCTGCCTTTTCCCACAGTGGCCCCGAACCACCACTCTGCGGCTCCACTGGCTAACTAACGGCTCACTTGACTGTGGTTACAGGAAGCCCATTGTTGGGAAGGACAGAATTCAGGGGGGAAGTGGTGTAATCCTGGCTCTGTCCTGGATCAGTCAGTTTGGATTTCACACAGGCCCCACGATCAGACCCAGTGCAGCCAAGGGCCCCTGGACGCCCTGTTCCTTAGGAAACAGGCAGACACCTTTTTCTTCACAGCGGGATCATAAAAAGAAAAACTAACCACAACCCTTAAGAAAATGTAGACTATTGCTGTGTGTAACAAAAGTTGAATCTAAAGTTAAAGTACACTTTAATAATGACTTTTTGATGTATGCATTTGCATTTTAAGATTATTTTTTGGGCTTTTTGCCTTTATTTATAGTACAGCTGAAGGTAGACAGGAAAGGAGTGAGAGAGAGGGGACGACATGCAGCAAAGGGCCGCCACCCCATTTGCATCTTTGCCACTCAATTTATTTTATTTTTCATTTTACCTTTATTTAAGTCAATTCACGACCTGGCAAAGAGGCAGCTAAACTGTTTATTTATACCATGTCTGCCTACGGATTTAAATTTTCTTCCCAATCTTGTTCTCTGTTAAGTATTATGATGATCCTTTGATAGGCTACTTGTTATTGTACTTGCATTATTCATATCTCGAGATGCTAAATCCCAACACAGTAGACATGCACTGTAGATATTGTGAATGGTGTGTCTTAGAGTTTAGAGCTTATTCAGCTTTTCAGAAGAGGCACAATATTTAAAAATAAAAAAAATAAAAAAGCGAGCGATTTGCATGGCACGATTACATGCAAAGTAACCACAAAGACACAAATTCGCCAAAAGTTGAAATATTTCAACTTGAGCGAGAAAGTCACATGACGCCGTGTCGCGAAAGCCTGTCAGCGTTGAGTTTCTCTCGTGTGGCATAAACCTGATCGAACTCCAGTCAGAAAACAAGCACTGTAAAAGTTATTTGCTTGTCGTCAAACCTGACAGAACATGAAGTCAGACTTTTTACAAATCGGCACCATGATGTAGTTATTTTGATCCATTTTTTGCAATTAAATCACAGCAAAACCTAAACCTGAAGTCGCGTTGGAAGCGGCAGTCATCCAGACGTACCTCCTGGAGAAGGCGGTGGAATTCAACGAGCTGTGTGTTCCTCGGATGATCTCGTGAATCCAGACATGACGCCGTTTGGTTTTGCCGATGTATCTGGGACTTCAACAACAGGTACAAAGCAGCAACAGTGGTTATTTCACTGGTGCCTACATCTCTACAGCGGCACATACTGCGCGAGTAACACGAATAAACACAAATTAATCCAGCAGAGACAGACTGATTTATCAGCCTGTCTCAGACGTATCGATAACTATTGTTTCGGCGTACATGTTGTCCGATATTCACCGATATGAAAACTTTTTTACAGAACATATAATGCAGAAAAAACGCTTGGGTTGATTTAGAAATGGTGGCATTACAGTGTGTAGTTCTTTATTTAAATGGTCATCAACTGACTCATAATGAGCATACAGTACTATTTAGCTATTTATTTTTTATTTATTGTTAATTTCTAGAATTGGTTGACAGACAATGCAATACATTGCATGCATAATATATGATAATGTTTAATATTCTTTAATAAGTTATTTGTTTAGGAAAGCAGCCTTTCTAAGTACCTTTGCATCATCATATCGGTGCAAAATCAACATAGAAAAGGTGTATTTTCATAAAATACAAATTTTCAAAAATTCACTATATAGGCAATATCGGTAATCAGTGAATTGCCCCCCCTCTAAAATCAGCATCGGTCTCAATAATCCCATATCGGTCGGGCCCTAGAATCCAATATGATCCTGCGGTCAAACTCACGCAGTAACACAATGCAGTAATTTGCATTGTGGGCGGTGTGAGCACGCTATAAGAGTTTAAAGCTGGTTGACATTGTTTACAATGGCAGAAACATTAAAAAAAGACTCTGATCTACCATGCCTCTATGTGCTGAGGTCAGTGTGGTGAGGTACAGAAAGGTTGACACAGCGTTTTTATTACTACTTCACCTACACCTCTCAACAGGATATGACAGATTGTGGGCTGCCTCAATTGTTTCTTCAATCTTCCAAATGATTTCAGCCTTCAGATTATCTGTAAAGAGAACTATCCGAGCACAAAACTGTGCTGTTTTTCATCGGTGCAGTAGGTGGCTCGGAAAGGGCAATAAAGCCACGTCCAATGCGAATCATGTTGTCTTTCATTCAATTAGACAAACTCTAGCCCACACAAATGACATTGAAATAAATTGATGTAATGACAAGAATTCATGCCTTGCAACAGTGAGAGGTGAAAATCCACCCCTGCAATTTCAGGCTTTGCACTTGGCATGGCATGCAATGTGATCTCGGTTGAGTCGGAGGAAAACAAATCCTTTTTTCCCTCTGTTTTACATACAAGTGTAAGCGTATGTAAGGCATTTGTAGTTATTTCAGGAGACAGAGAGAAAGAGAGCTGCAGGGGTTGCCGGTTCATTCTCCACCTATGCTATGGAGAGCAGATAATTGCTCCATGGCCAGAAGGCTTTGATTGGCTGGCTAGTTAGTGATCAGAGCAGCGAGATGTCTGGCTCTCTGTGGACACCGGGAACTCTGTAACATATGGCAGAGAGAAGTGGGCGGAAGTTTTTTTTTTAAGTTGCTCTAATCCTCATTTTCTTTATGACCTCTTACATGGGTTACAATGTCATGTAATGCCATACAATTTTAAGTTAGCCATGGGTATTTCCAGTACTTGTGAGAATTGAAAATGCAAGTATAGATTTGACCACAAGCATGCACTGCGTGTCAGGCCTCCAACTCAAAACTGTTTCAGATAGATTCAAGTTCTGAAAAACTTAACATGAAATCTCTTCAAACAGCATCTTATGTGCTTGAAGGTATTATCCAGCTTTTTCATCACAAAGTTTTGCCAGAACATTTGTTTGGATTGTTTGAAAAGTCAGCGGCTTTAAAACCTGGCATAAATAATTTCCAAGCTTCCATTCTATCTGCCTATTTTCATACAAAAGTATGTGGCGGCTGTGCCAGTTTCAAAAGATTGTAATCATATTGTTGCTCACACACAGACAAAGTGAATATACTCTTTAAATATATACACTATACCTAAATTAAATTTATACTGTATATACACTTCAGGGATGCACTGATACCACTTTTTTTCAAACCAAGTACAAGTATTTACATTTGGGTACTTGCTGATACAGAGTACTGATA
>JAOVVB010193310.1:0-11017 GCA_028570985.1 Heterobranchus longifilis
CCCCCCCCCCCCCCCCCCCCCCAAAAAAAAGAAAAAATATCTTCACCACTTTGTCAATTTATAGGCTACGTCCCCCTTTTTTAAATGTTGGTGCTTTTTTGACTCCTTGGTGATGTTTTCCTATTTATGTGTGTGCATTTTATGATTTTTTTAAATTAAGATGTAAATTTACATGATTTCTAATCAGTTCGTGTTTTTTTATTTTTTAAACACAAAGCCTCCTGTAGGTATCGGGTTGTAGTTTGTGGGTGATGGTTTTGAAAGTTTTTCTTACGTATTTTCTAGAGAAAAAAAAACAGGCCTTTTGGAAGCAAACCGCAGGGTCATTTTGATAGTCCAAATGTAGACGTGGGAGATATTTCCACTAATGGCATAGTATAATATGTCACCAAAAAAAAAAAAAAAAAGAAGAAATATACCAGCTGTAAGTGTATGGGTTTGTTTGTGATCGTAAAAAGTATGTGTGCAGAAAGAAAAGAAGAAAAAAAAGGGCAGCTGTTTGGAGGATAGTTTGGAATAAGAAACAATAAGTCTTTTCTCTCTTTTAAAATAGAAACTTAGAATATGTACTATTTCAGATGTCTTAGGAACTTTGAACTTAAAATCCAGAAATCACAGAACCAAATCTGTTATCACTGATGTCATCCAGGATTTATTCATATCCGCACATCGAATGTAAAGTCTGTTATGGTCCCATAGAAACGCTCAGGGAGGCGGCTTAAAATCTAAAATACTGTTTGTAAACACTTGCGTACGAAGCATAAATTTCACCTTTGTGTCGAGGTTAGTCAGTTAGTTTTTCGAGCGTGGAATGAGGTCTTTGTTGGGGAAAAAGCCACTTTCCTGAGCTTTTCTATGGAACCATATTTTTTTCCCAAGAGTGTTCTAGTCCCACCCTACTGTGCTATGATTGGCTAGTACTAACCCTAACATGGCCTCTCTGCCCTAACCTTCACCGCGTCCAACCTCGATGCGATGCTGTCATCACAGCACACTAGGGCGGGACGAGGCACAACTTGGGGGGAAAAAATTGTGCCGGCTGATCGAACTCTATACTCTTAAGTCTGATCTAAAGTGTTTTCTTTCCTGTGTTTATGACAGGTAAAAAAATAAATTTCCTAGGATTAGGGCTGCCCTCTCTTAGTCGACTAATCGATCATTTTGGTCTTTGGTCTTAGTCGACTAAGATTTCTTTAGTTGATTAGTCGTTTTTTATGCTTTTTTCATGCTAAATGACTTATTTGCAAGAAACTCATGAGCACATCTCTGATAAACACAATATTTAAAGTGTCTTTGTAGAGAAACTCAGTTTTGCAGATCTGAAGATTAAATCAACTAATAGATTAGTCTGCGAAATCGTATGACTGTTAGTCGACTAAGAATTTATTGAATTGAGAACAACCCTAGCTAGGATCATCTTTATAAGTTTATTTTTTATTTTTTTTGTGATCAATTTTTTTTAAATTTAAGCCAAAACACACAGTAGTTCACAACCAAAAGCACAACTTGTTTTTTGTTTTTTTTAACAATAACAAAAAGTACATACAAAAAAAGGAAATTACAAAATATACAAAATACAGGATTCCAAATAAAAAAATATATAAAGAAATATCTAAATTAAAATACCACAGGATAAAGTTACATTTTTTTGTTTTTGTTTTGTGAAGTGGAAAAAAAAGTTTTGGCAGGTATAAAACACAGGAGAGAAAACAATTTAGACTTGAACAAATGGATCACCAGAATATATTTTTGATCAGCAATGATCAGAATAATTAACCCGCTGACTCCCCGTCTATCTGCCCGTCCAACAGCACAACACGTAAACCACCGTCCCTCTCGGTGGAGGCCTTGGTGAGCACTTTGCCACCCTTGCTTGGAAGAACACAGCTCGTCACAAAAATGGTGCTGTTTTTTTTTTTTTTCTTATCTGTCTCACCTTTCCTCCACTACCTACGCAGAGCTCCACAGAGTTGAGATCTCTAGATTGTTTCCTGAAGCACACAAACAACCACAGAAAACAAAAAGCATGGTGTCTCATATCATCCTGGCTTGGTTCTGATCGTTATCTCCTTGCTTTGAGAGCAAGAGTCATTTATTAGCTCCGTATAGAACAATAATTTTGACACTCCGTCTCGTGCTTCTCTGTGGAAAACGTGCATGGCCACTGTTTTGTTTGGTCACATTTATGGTATCTGGAATGGCTTTTTTTTTTTTTTTTGTCTAATGATGTTTCCAGCACAATTAGAAGTGTACTTGTTTCCTCTTAAGAGTTTTTTTTCTTTCTTTTGGAAGGTGAAATCTTTAAAAATAATATTGTATACGTTATAGATTCTCAGGTTTATGGAGATAATATATTGCAAAAGTTTTAAAGCTTCCTTGCCGTCATCTAGCTCACTACCTATAGTGATGAACACACATTTATCATCACATTCTTCTATGAAAATAACACACAGAAGCACTAAACATTCACTGCACATTTTCACTTAACTCACCGTGAGTTTGTATTTATGTCGGCGACATTTCAAGTTCAGATGTATCTTTTTGTATCTTGTGCCAAATTTGAGTGCCATTTTCTATTTTTATTTCATTGTTGTATTTCATTCAAATCACCACTGAATGTTTGCAATACAAAAACTAAAATATTTTCTACCTGAAAATTGTACAATCAATGAAAATAGCCGTTTCTTGTATCTGGTACAGTATTTTACCAGAAGTGTTTTAGCATTGTATGGGTGTTACTACGGTATATATGTGTTTTTGTTACACACATTTCCATATGTGCATAGTCTAGATAAATACTCAATACTGAATTTGTTCAGGGGAATGTGCAATTACAGATCCATAGAGGCATTATTCAATAGAATATCAGAGTTGCTTATTAAACAATGTTGAACAGTTGTGGTGGTTTTGCTGAAGTATTTGTTTGTTAGCGGAGGGAGTGGAGTTACAGAGGACGGAGAGCTGGGTCACACGCACGCCGACACTGAAGGTCAGACTGACCACACACTCACGTCACTTCACGTCACACGCTTCCTCGGGCCAATGTTCCAACAGTTCGGGTACAGCTGCTGTGGATGGGGACGACGGGAGCGTGCCGTGATTGGCCGGTGGATGTAAAACTGCCCCTTTATTTCTCCTTCACCCTGATGGAGGGGAGAGGGGGAGGGAGAGGGAGACACGGGAATCGTTGGGGGTTTTGTTCAGTTTTCTTTCAATTTGAGTGGTAAATGATACTTGTTTTTCATATAGAATCACAGGTTTGTGACAAAAGTAACAAAAAGTGTGCAAACTAATTACTGCAGCAAACTTGCCACTAGTATTCTTGGATTTATTTTACTTAGAGTGACAAGGGACCAGCAAAAATAACCCCAGTGCAGTTACTCTAAGTACATTTACTCAAGTACTTAAGTACAATTTTGACATAGTTGTACTTTGAGTATTTCCATTTTATGCCACTTTATACTTCAACTCCACTACATTTTGGAAGGAAGTATTGCATTTTGATGATACTACTTCTGTACTTTTACCTAAGTAATGTTTTTAATTCAGGAGTTGTACTTGTGGTGGAGTATTTGTAGACTGTCCAGATATAAAAGCAGGGAGAAATGGAAATAGTCTGTGCTTTTGTTCAGTTTTCTTTCAATTTGAGTGGTAAATTATAGTTGTTTTTCATATGGAATCACAGGTTTGTCAAGATTAAAGTCTAAAGTAACACAAAGTGTGCAATGAAATAACTGCAGCAAACTCCACTCGTATTCTTGGATTTATTATAGTTGGCTATGAAGTGTAGAATGGAATGCATCTTTCCTGTTGCAGCTACATAAAAGCAGAGTGACAAAAGACCAGAAAAAATAACTCCAGTGCAGTTACTCTAAATACATTTACTTATTGTATTTAAGTACAATTTTGATATACTTGTATTTCCATTGTATGCCACTTTATATTTCAACTCCACTACATTTTGGAAGGAAATATTGTACTTTTTACTCTTACTAGCAGGAAATACAGACACGAGACATGACTGGATATTTAACCATCAATACACAGAAACATTTAGTACAGTAAATATATGTATCACATCCACAAAAACTGGGTGAAAGCATGTACATTTTTAGATGATGTTGTGCTGCATTCTCAGGCCCAGCGCTGCATTGCCGTGGAACTCCCCCGTCCAAACCAGCCCCTGTGTGTCAGTGAACGCCCCGTCTCCCTCCAACCTACAACACACCAGTTAAGACATCAAAAATCTCACATTTCATATGAATGTGTGGCCAAAAAGTAAAACAAAATAATAAAACATTGAGTCTGAATATTTCCCTCCAAATAACTGATTCATATTGAATAAAATGTTTTATCCAACTTTAAATCTGCTCAAAGGGAAATTTAATGGAAATATTGGGAATGTTCCAGTGGCTCATATGCAGTGGTGGGATGTAACTAAGTACATTTACTCAAGTACTATACGTAAGTACAAATTTGAGGTACTCGTCTGTTCTTTTCATGCTACTTTCTACTTCTACTGCACTACATTTCAGGGGAAAATGTACTTTTTACTCCATTACAATTATTTGACAATTTTAGTTACTTTACAAATTAATATTTTTGCACACAAAACATATGAAAAGCTTATAAATTAACAATTAATTGGCAACTATTTTGATAATTGCAAATACTGCAAATTGCATTTCATGAAAAATGTGACTATTGGCTGCATGCTTTTAAAAAAATATGTGAATAATTTTAATTACTTTTTAATAATTATTTTTGAGACTTCTGTGCTATTTGTTGCACAAATATTGTGAATCGGTAATCAATTAATGGAGAAAATAATCAGTAGATTAATCCATAATGAAAATAAGCATTAGTTAATAAAAACAACTCAGTGCATTACATTAATGCATGAGTAATAATAATCTAATGATATCATATATAATAGTAATTTTCTGCATTGAGTTCTTTTACTTTTAATACTTTAAGTACATTTTCCTGATTATACTTCTGTACTTTTACTTAAGTACCATTTTCAATGCAGGACTTTTACTTGTATTGAGTAGAGGTATACTTCCTCCACCACTGCTCATATGTAAAACACTGTAAGTGGGAATGACAGAGTAATGGATTGTTTTTTACCTGTTCTGGTGAAAGTGACCTTTGTAAGCAGAGCCGTCAGGGAAGGTGTATGTTCCCGTGCCGTGGTACATGTTGTCTTTGAACTCCCCTTCATACAGTGCTCCAGAGGGATGCTGCAGGCTCCCGCTGCCATGCATCTGTGACACAGAGCACATGTATGACTAACCACAGAGCAGATACAGTCTGTAGTTAGGCCTGTCACAATAATTATATATATATATATATATATATATATATATTTCTGGGACAATATATCGTCCAACAAAAGTAGTTATTGTGACAGCCCTATCTTTCGTAACAGACATCAGAAGAAGTACACGCACACACACACACACACACACACACACAGAGTAAATACCTACTTTGTCTTCAAGCCACTCTCCAGTGTATATGATGCCACCTGCTGAGGTGTGTTTACCTGCACCGCTCCTCATCATCACCCCTGGTGCAGAGCTACTGACCTCCCCCTCTGTGGAGAACAAAGGAGGTGTTGACACACACACACCAAATTGTGATGTAAAAGTGTAAAGCTGTATCATTACTCACCATATCTATCCCCATTGGGGAAAATGTAGGATATCTTTATAGGCCCTTCCCCTGTAAACAAATAGACATATTTACTTCAAAGCACTTTATCTGGCAGATGAATATGCAGCATTTGCAGGTATGAAACTTGGACATTTACCTTGAGTTTTTAAAGAATCACTTTCCTTATTGTCTGAAAGTGAAAATGATACAGAGTTACACAGCAGACAGGAAAGGCAGAAGGAGTTGTGTGTGTGTGCTGGGTGTCAGAAACAATCACACCCCACCAGACATCCGTGACAGTTTCCCCCAGCTGACAGATGGTCGTCAGAAGAACCGACAGGAAACGCTGTGTGCCGGCAAATTTATTCAATGTGAGAAGTCAAACAACCCGATTAAAAAAAGATGTGAAAATGACACACTTCGCGCTATATTTGTTCCCTGAAAATAAGAAAATAAACAGTCCTGGCTACTCGTCACCTCTCTGTGTTGAAACTGCAGTTGCTATGGTTACAAAATTTGGTGCATCCCTGACTAGCGTTTCTTTTTTAATTTTTTAATAACGTTGTTATATTCCTATGTCGCCTTTAAGTGAGCCCAACAACCTTCAGATATTTCTTAAAATAATAATTACAAAGTATTTCCTTACTCAAACGTTACCGGACACCGGAAATGAAACTTTGAACTCTGGAGTTTCCACCAATGAAAGAGATGCAGGCTACCGGTGGTCGGAACAGCTGCCTCAGGTTTGTCCATACTTGTTATGAAAGTTAAGTTTTTCCAAGTACTTTTGTACTTTATGGCTTATGATATGTTTCCATATATGTATGGCATTCTTAAGCATTTAAGCCTCTCGACTTGACATGTGAGAGAGCTTAACTCTGCTAGCTTGTTAAATTAGAAGTGAGGAGGAGTGAGCTTGCTAGCTAGCTGTTAGCATGTTAGCTAGCTGAAGCTTGAAACACTTTTACTGAGTGACGTGCCACACTAAACGACACAGTACCACGTTATTCGCTGGTATTACCAGCTATATCCTGTTGTTTTATAACTAAACACATTGTCAGCCAGGCGTTGAGTTACATGGTCGCCCTGGTTGGGTTATTACTAGTCGACATGCTCCGTTTGATTGCATAATTGTAGCCACCAGCGCTGTGTGTCAGCCACCATCTCATTGCTCGCACTTGAGCTGAAGTGCCACAACGAGCCAGCCACCCCACAGCTATCTGCGACTCTGTGCACTGCAGTGGGTGTACAGTAGCTGCCTGCTCTGTTCGCAACTAGCAGCTCTCTCTGATGTATCCAGGATTATTGCATGCTCCTACCAGGGCAGAGATTTATTCAAACTCAGGATTTTTATGTCTCTCTCCACAGATTGGTTGCTGCTATGAGAGGACACTAATTGAAGGTGAGTATACTGTGGGATAACAGCTGTGTATTTTCAGCAATCCATGATAAGCTAGGCTGCTCAAAAATATATTGATGTTATGTTTATGTTTTAACAGAGAAATGAATGCAAGGAGAAGAGGTGGGAAGCCAAACAGAGGAGGGGGGAGGTTTAACAAGCCAAGAGGAGGTGGAGGAGGAGGAGGTGGTGGTGGAGGAGGAGGAGGTGGTGGTGGAGGAGGAGGAGGTGGTGGAAGTAAGAAAGGAGGAGCTGGTTGCTGGGATGACGGTGATGATTTCAGCCTCGATTTTGGACCTTCTCGTCCCAGCAGGTACACATTTATAGTGGGCATGGGACGATATGAAAATTCACTGTCATGATTATCTTGCCATTAATCATTAATTGCCTTTCATGATATTATCACGATAATCAACGAAATATGCACTAAAACGCATTGGAGTGCTTTGTTTTTGCTTTGTTTGGACTTTTCTCTCGAAACATGATGACTTTTTTATCGAAACATTACGACTTTTTCCCCCCACGATAAAATTGATTATTGTCCCATCCCTAATTTGTAGCGAAGGAATAAATTACCAGATTTAAACTTTATCACAGTGTACTAATTTCTTCTTCTACCCTCATCTCTCCTGTCTCTCCCTCTCTGTACCTGGCTTTGCCTCCAGACCTGCCAGAGGACGAGGTGGCGGCGGCGGCCGTGGTGGCGGCGGCGGCCGTGGTGGCGGCGGCGGCCGTGGTGGCGGCGGCAGGGATGGAGGACGAGGAAGGGGAGGCAGAGATCGAGACAGGGACGGCCGAGGAGGTGGGAACAGCAGAGGCGGTGGGAAAAGCAGAAGCGATGGGAGAAGCAGTGGCAAGGCTCTCCCAAGGTCCCTGGCGAGGACACGGATGAGCCCAAAGCCAGGTGACGGCATCAGGCCGGTGATGAGCACCATGCCCTTGCAGAAGATCTTCATGACTAATGAGAACCAAGAACAGCTCAAGGAGCTGCTGCGGAATCTGCAGACCCAAGATTTTGATGATGAACCATATGAGTAAGCACACTAAATATATGTCCAATTTTATCTGTTAAAATAGACTAATTGGACTGCTGAATTATGTTTTTCCATTGGCCACAAATCCACATGAACTCATAACCTCCTCTCTGCCTCAGTGAATCTGGTTCAGATTATTCGGGGGGAGAAGAGAATGAGGAGGAGTTTGATGAGTTGGACCACCGTGACGAAGGCCAGTTTTGGGCCACTAATGACGAGCCTGTGGAGAGGGCAGAGAGCCCTGCAGCGTATGAGACAGAGTCTGATGATGACCGGCCCTCCCCTGAACCCATCATCTCCTTATTTGCCATAGGAAAACTCTGCAGGTGATGTACACATTTGTTTATTTTGGAGCTGACAGTCATCCTGCATTTGGTTTCCCATTGTCATGGAAAACCTGGAAAAATCATGGGGTTTTGAAATCTAATTTTCCAGGTCTGGAAAAGTCATGAAATTAGTGAAATCCTTGAAAGTTTTTGGAAAAGTCATGGAATTTTGTTGTGTGTAATGAAATTAATTGTTACAGTAATCTTCCGTGAATATGTAACATAACCCAGAATTTATTTTCTGTAACTGTTGACGTAACGTAGCTCTAATATGCGTCGATGCATGACAGCATTTTATTTACCATCACGTATGTGTCTTAATTTCCTCCACATGTTCTGTCTCTCCCTCCATGTGTGCCAGCTCGCTGAAATTATTAATTATTGTGTACATTTAATATTTCATGACTCTCTAATGACAAAATCAATTTGTATCGCTCATTAGAGAGCCATGAAATATACTATACAGTTCTGTTTGTGTACTTATAGGTTATGAATGGTCATGGAAATGTTATTATGGAGCCTTAAAAGTCATGGGAAAGTTTGGAAAATGTGTGGGAAAAGTGAGCTTCACTTTTCAACCCATGTTTTTCTATGTTTTTGTTGCCAGTGCTGGTGGATGGTGAGCTGCTCTCTCAGGTATTTGTCAGAATGATGCAAAGGGATCAACCAATTGAAATGCAGCTAACAGCAGCCAAATGGTGAGTGACATAAAAGCATGTTAATTAATAATATGACTTTATTTCCTGTGTACCTGTTCTTTGAGTGTGATCTCTTCTCTTTCTGTCCCAGTCTAACGTACATGTGTCGAGCGGGTGCCATCAGGACAGACGACAACTGCATCGTCCTAAAGGTCAGGCTTTTCTGAGACCTCTGAAACTGACCCTTCGCTAAGCTCGGCCACTGTCCAATCCAACGTTAGCAACCGTAACGAGTCACGGGAGGCCTGACAAACTTTCTGAGTAAAGCAATATATTGACCCACTCTGCTGTGGAAGAACAGTGTTTTTCCTGTTTGTCGTTCATGTGAAAAAGACGCGGGGAGTCTGACGCTTGCATTGGGACCGGAGAGCTTTTCCCTCGTTTTTAACGTCCTCTTTATTCGCAACGCTGACAAATTAATGTGTGAAAGTGAATGTAGCTCTAGAATGCATATTGTAGTCCTTTCTGACTTCTTCTCTATTATTTCAGAACTATTATTCCATAATAATAATGATTTGCGGTTATTTTGTGTGGAGAATCTGTCACTGATGTAATTGAAAATGCCATATTGACATGCAGAGGGTCTGAAAGCTTGACAGGCCTAGCAACAGTAACCAAGGGGGGTGGGACTTAGCAAAGGGTCAATTGCACCTCTATTTATTATTATGATATTATATCAGTGGCACTTCTTTATTTAATGTGCGTCCTGTTTTTGCTCCAGACCCTGCCGTGCCTCGTGCGGATGTGCAGTAAAGAGCATTTGCTGGAGGAGAGGGTGGAGGGTGCAGAGACGCTGGCCTACCTGATGGAGCCCGACGTGGAGCTGCAGAGGATCGCCAGCACCACCGATCACCTGGTGGCCATGCTGGCCGACTACTTCAAATACCCCAGCTCTGTGTCTGCCATCACTGACATCAAGAGGGTCAGTGGGCCTGAGCCTTTTCATGTGACCTTATTTTACTTTGGTTACACTAACAAGACAGCTGCTGCCTTCCAAATCACATGTTGTCTTTTTACTTTTAGTACATACTGCAGCTGCCTAGGGCTGTCAAACTTGGCCAAAAAGTTAGATTATTCCTTCTAAAAAACGCACAGGTTTGAACCTATTTGAATATCTATTTTTGCGCATTAAGTCCATGAGAGGGCAAACCAATACAACAAGAGACATAACTACTTGTATAGGTATATTTATGTCAACATAAACATGTCTTTTAAAAGATCTACATACATACACATTACAAAATAAACTAATAAACAAAATAAAATTTGCATACTGCAAAATGTGACCGGATGTCGTCGGATATCCTAGTATTTCTGGCATACTGCATTTGACATACTATGTATTGGGACATAGTAAATCTCTTTCCGGCATGTTAAATAGTATGGTAGTATGAATATTGGAACGCACAGGGAAAAGGATGTAGATCTGTGATTCTGTTGATGTATTTTGATCATAATATTACGCGGGTCACACTTTGTTTATGTTGATTTTGGATAATGTTGTTGCTGCTGGTTGTTTCTGTTTACATATTTTAATCTTGATGTTATGATGCTGTGCTGGTCATACTTTTATGTAGCAGGATGACAGGAGAGTCATCATGTGTTGTTATTATTGTTCGGATGATTATGTTGTTTATTGATGCAGCGCAGCGAAGTCTGTGATTTCATGTTGTACTCGATGCTGCACTGTGAGTCTGTCCTTTGAGCAATATGCTAATGACAGCATGCTAACATGCTCACAATGACGAGGCTAACATGCTGATGTTTAGCACTTAGCAGGTATGATGTTTACAGCGTTCACCATCTCAGTTTAGCGCAGTGGTTCCCAAACTTTTTTCTGCAAGGCCCCACTTTTGTAGATAACAATATTTTCAAGGCCCCCTGCAATACAGCCACCTAACA
>JAOVVB010193368.1:0-11016 GCA_028570985.1 Heterobranchus longifilis
TGTATGTGTATGTGTATGTGTATGTGCATGTGTATGTGTAAGGAACACTCCATGCCACTCTGAATGTTTGCTCGGACATTTATGGCTTGATGTGATCTATGAGTTATGTCGACATGACAGCTCATTAAATTCAAAAATCTCCGAAGGAATTCCATCTTACTCCATGAAAATGTGATCTTTGGCTTTCCATCCAGCTGCAGTGCAGTGAGTATTTCTCTGTACAAAAGCTGATAAAGATCACAATTTTACTGGAGGCATTCAATAAATTCAAGAAAGACAGAGCAATGCTCTTCAAATAGGCATGCATTTAGAAGAAGCAGACAAAATACATGAACCAGCAAAAACTGGAAAGTCCCTATCATGGGAAAGATCACTTTCAAGTGCTGTAGGCCTATATGTTTGTATGAAAACATTTCAATCATTTTCCCATCGCTTATTGCTACAATCTATTTATGATAATGATAATGATTGGAGGCTCAGATTGTACCAACTGTGACGTACTGCTCCATTGTTATAGCAGAGATGCTTTGCAGTTTTCTCACACAGTGTTTTCATTTAGATGCTAACCTCACCTAGCTGTCTGAGTCTTTGATGCCGGCTGAAGAAATAGATGGCAAAATGTCAACCTGGAACATAAATCGAAGGCTGAAGATGAAAACAAGACTGACCTGCAAACTACACTGTAAACAGCTGCAGAAAGTCATGTTAACCTCTTGCCTGTTTGTGACTGGTACAACTATTGCATGTGTATTAGTCAAAGGTATTTTTCCCTAAGTTTCTTAAATGAGCTCTTCTTGCACCCATGTAATGCCTGTACTCTGGGAATATATCGGCTATCTGTGATTGGCTGAGTAGATCCAGGCTGTTGTTTTTTGGGGCGATTTTAGTTATTTGATTTTGCTAATTTCATGGTCTGCTTTGGAAGGATGAGTGAGAGCTGCTGCTCTGCAGGCAGCAGGGGAAACCACATGTAGAGCCAGCATATTTTCATATCTTACTCTGTGAATTAAAGATTTATTTAGATCAAAAAAGAGTTGGTGATTGTTGTAACAGTGGAAAGACAAACCAAGAGGGTGAGTTTTATTTGAAATTGAATGAACGGTGAGTTAACAAGGCAATTAAGCTACTCTTAGTTCGGTGAAAGAGAGAAAGATATATTTTTCTGTTTAATAAGGAATATTTCCTTTCTTGACATTTTGTGAGTTTATTTTGTTTATTTATTAGACTCAAAAAGCTAAGAGACCTTATGGAACGTAGCGCACTCTGCACTTGAACACAACACGCACGCACGCACGCACGCACGCACGCACGCACGCACGCATTTTTTTAACATATCGTCCAACCCTAGACTGTACAAGAAAAAAAAATCCTGCTTAATCTGCACCTTCTTTTTTAATGTTTTAAATATCTGAATAAAGTTTGATTGGCTCTGCTGTAAGCGTCCCTGGTTTGCTGTTAAAACTTAAAAACTTAAAACTCACCAACTACCTAAAGTATTTTTGCAGGTAGCGGTCCTGTCAAAGATAAACATTGGTGCGGTTCAGTTGGCTTATACAACAGCAATCCTTAAAATCTTAAATCAACAGAGGTGTGAGTGTGATCAAATATTGTTTCAGGCAACAAGATGAAATTCAGTTTGCTGCGAGCGCAGGGGCTGCTGCTCCTGGAGGGAAATGCCATGTGACGGGTAGACAACGTTTCCCTGCTGTTCAGACAAGATGCTCTGCATCAGCACCAATTTTTGGACCAAGAGGTGCTAATTAAAAATGCAAATGAGGCTTGTTTAAAAGTGCTGGATGGAGATTGTTAGCAGTATGTGTTTTCCATGTGAGAGGCAGAAAAAGACCTCTGTTGTGGACCTGGCGCCATATTAAATGCAGATGATCCCGAGGAATGTTCCATATGGTTCTGACTGCTGGATCACTGAAACAGGTTTCCTTGTAGGACTTACATACCAGAGGGAGGTACAGCCTGATAACCAGGACCACATGCCTGCAGAGGGCCTCTCTCACCGGCACATATCAGATACATGTGTCCTGTCACACGGAGAAGATGTGCGCCATGTCCACGCACAGACACACAGACACACACACACACAGAGCTGCATCAACTCTAAGCAGATTTAAATGGAACACAGGTCCCGAGAAAGAGATGGAAAATCATTACAGAATTTAAAACATCTGATAAAATATTTCAGATTGTGGATTTTCCATTATGTCTTCAGCAGCTAACACAGAAGAGTTACAGCTTGTTTTGGTTTGGAAATGCTCCGAGATCTGGGGAGACTGTTAACAGCCGTACAGCTTTGAACAGAAGTTGGACTGGGGCGTCATTACAGAAAAATATCCTAACTGCTTGTCCTGTCTTAACTTAAGTTTCAAAGATAGGAGAAAGCCGATCTTCCTAGCAATTCCTGAACTCATGGCTGTGTCCTATCCTAATTTACCTCAGACCTCCTATCTTATCTTAACTAAAGAAATCCAAGTATCGTCCTGTCGTGCCTGTATCTTTGATTAGAATACAGCGACAGGCTACTTGAGATTGACAATCCATAACTTTTTCATAGTTCTAAGAACCATTGTCTCCGCACTGCAAGAATTAGGAATGATCGTAGTTCTTAGAACGCTGTCTTGAGGAACTTTTTTAGCTCCTATTTCAGAGTAGGTACTCTAAGTGCATGGTGATTGGTCCAGAGACGTAAGTGCACAGTGATTGGTTGAACACAGCCAATGCAGCACCGGCAACCTTCATTTTTTAAAAATCCGTTAGCACAAACAACAGCTTGCAACGAAACAACATGATTTTGACTTGTCAAGGCGAAAAGCCGGTGAATATCACTTGTCACTGATAGACAAAAAAAGACGGCCGTTCAATTTTAGCCACGAGGAGTCTGGGACACTAATCGTGCCAGTGGAACTTTTCTTCTCAATTATCAGCCCAGGAATAAGTTAAAATTAATCATCTTTCAGAGTTCATGTTGTTCCCCATCTTCATTGTTATTACCATACAGACCTAAGAAACAGTACTGCTGTTTTTGCCATTTTTTGCAGTTATTTTGAATTTAGGACAGGGTCTATGCCATCCTAACTCTCCTAACGGTTCTGTAATAGCTAAATTCATATCCTAAGATAAAATAGGATTTTTTCCTGAATGCAGTTAAGAAACATGTTTCTGTAATACCCAGAATCCTATGTACCATCCTAAACTGAGCTAAGATAGGATTTCAGACTGAGGAAGTTTCTGTAATGAGACCCCTGTCAGCTTCTTTTTTAAAAAACTTTCAGTCCAGATATCTTGATACCAGCTAAGAGGCCCGACTGGACGCTGTATATCATAACGGGCCTGACATGGCGATTGCTTGTCTCCCGTTGATAAATGGGGCCCGAGAGGAGCGGCACATTTTTGGGATGCTCCATCTTTACAGATGTCTAACTGACAGCTCTGTAGTAAATCCACTGACCACACTGAACATCTCCGCCTCTTTTATTTCTCCCAGTCTGCCTCTTTATATGAGCAAGCTGCCGCAGACAAGAGGACCCCCAGCAGAATATGAATATCATGTTTTAAATGAGGGACAGTGAGACATCTAATGGGTAGTTTCTGCACAACCACATCTGGTCTGCGTTAGGATGTCATGTTGCAAAGGTAAGAATAGATCTAGCAGGCATGAATGGACATATTCTGTTTCAACTGATGGACTGAGAATCTCAATACAAATGAACAGATGGTGAAAGTGGCAGAAATTAAGGGGGGCAAAGGACAAAAATACCCCAAGAAATCTCAGAATGTCCCTAAAAAATTTGATTTTGGGGGAAAATTGCCCCCAAGATTTGGAAGGGGGGGGAAATACCAGTTTAGGCCAATATCCTAACATTAAATTTCCATTTCCAACTCCAAATACACTGATAATAGCAATAGTATGTTTTTTATTTACTCATGTTGGCACAAGTTGGTGATTATTGTATGCATTTGAATGGATTCGTTTCACGTTAAAAAAACAGAAACTTTATCAGTGTTTCCCCTAAGTTTGTGGAAGATTTTAAGTTTTCCAATTAAGTATGCAATTTCATCTAATGTTGGACCATTATTATTACAGCATCTGTGTTCAAAAGATTGGAAGAGCTAGATCAGATAATAAAAAACACCCAAAAAGCATTCAGGTTTGATGCTGCCCAAAACCTAAGCCTTGTATAATGGTAGGGAAAACCCTGTTTATGCACTAATTACAATTGTTTGTAAAAGTGCTTCTAAAGTTTTGTACATGCCCCAATTTTTTAGACAGTGGGGGCAAAAAATGCCTCTCAAATATTACTACACTGGATGATGGGAAAAGCTGCAGAAAACTGTTTCTTTTATTGCTTGCTGTTTGTTTATCTGACTAGACTAGCTTCTGTAAATAGTAAAATCCTTTGCTTTTTACTTTCTATCCGAGCCCCCTCTCAGCAGGTGCTGTCACAATCTTCCTGTGCGGTGTGTGTGTGTGTGTGTGTGTGTACACACACACTTTTCATACACAAGCCTTCGCTTCTCATAAACAGCCTCAGACGATTCCAGCCCAAAACAAAATAAGCCTCCTGATGCATAACAGCCGATCCATCTGGAACACAACTCTTAGCTACATTCACAGGAGTTGTCACTCACTGGTTTTATTTCTTTCAAATAGCAATTTTCATGTAAATCAGACGGCGTTTTACAGAAATACACACAGACTGGAGGTTTCAGTCGTTGTTACACAGCTGGATGCTTTTCATATCCTGCGTGTGCTCAGTTTCTTATTGAAAATCACTCTGTGAGTTTGAAATGACAGACACTGCGCTGCTGAATATGAACTACTATTCTCTACTAAACGAAAAGACTCCAATTACGAGCATGTCATTTCTGATTTGGTTTTCTTTTTTACTAATTGATTTTTGTCCTCACTCTGCAGACGCCTGCTGGACTTATTTGGAGGAGGAGCAGACGGTCTCTGCATGAGTTCACTTTTAATCAAATAAACACAATATTGCTTGCAAAGATTAAAAGACTCATTGTGTAGACGTCAACAGTCCCTTGTTCACACTGTTAAGAACCAGATCCTAACACTGGCTTTCAAATGAACGTTGATGAATGTGGCTTTTGACCATTGTTTCTGAATATAATTGATATTTTTGCTTTATCGATTACTCATTTAGTTTGTAAAACAACGGAAACACCCAAAGTGACATCGTCAAATTGCTTTTTTTGTCGTTCTAATGCAAAGAATGGGATATTTTTTAAGTGTCAAAGACACATAGCACAGTTCTTTAATAACATTGTTAGTGGTACATCGGCACACAAGTTGAAAAATGTAAACCTTCATGATTCGTGCAAGTTCATGTCTATTTGCGTCTTTGCATTCACTTTGTATGTAATCGAGTCGCAATTGGTGAACACACCAGTCCAATATTAAGATATTACATTTAAAATGATAGAAAAGCAGCACATCTTCATATTGCAGAAGCTGGAACTAGTGAATATTTGGTATTTTTGCTTGATAAAAGACTAGAATGATTAATCGATGATTACAAAAAAATCTGTAGATTCCTTTTCAGTCAACCAGCTAATCAATTAATGGACAATTCATCCCAACACTCATATTGTTACAGTCCATCTCTCTATAAAGTCACATGAATAACAGCTGCTTTGTATGATCAACCAGATTTAGGAATAAGAAGATTACACCACCAAATATCAAAGGCCCCAGACCTGTGAGGAACCATCTCTCCAAGTAGCTTTAACAGCATTTTAGGGTGTTTCTTTTTTCCTTTTAAGTGATTTCACAGTGATGATGAAATGCTGAGACACCTTTGGGTTTTGCATCACTGCAGCTTTTCAACACAAAGCTCTCTGGGTGTCTCCCTGAGCAACAGTGCCTCTGTTTGGCAGCACCGATGTATCAATCTGTGCAACATTCAGCTCCAGTAACGTGTGGAGGAAAAGTAGAACATCATATACGTCTACGGCAGACTGGAACTTTTTGGGCTATGAATAAACTCTATCAACTCTATGTTCACAGTGAACCTTCATTTTATTGAGGTGGAGGCTGAAATATCAGAGACGCAACCAAATCTATCCCCATGGTTCGACACCAGCAGAGGTACAGTGAGGGAGAGAATATTCAGAGTGTGCAGCTCTGTCCTCCCTCCTGTCATGTCATTTCTTACCATTAAGTGGCCCGTGGCAGGGTCAGCTATCATGGCCTCATTCTGGAAAGTGTTGGCCTGAACCAGCTCCTCCTCCTCCCTCCTGTCCTTCTCCCCCGCGTCGTCATCGTCCAGCTCATCCAGGCTCTGAGAGAAGAGGAGAGGAGAGATGAGATTAGATCAGCCCTGGGTGGAGCGAGTAGACCATGTCTACATGCACGCAACAAATCAGGTTACGGGAAGCAATCAGAGAACACGTTTTTGACACATTTCGCTAATTATCATAACAAATGGCGTACTTTCAACCCATGCATAAGCATGCGAGAGCGCTGTAGGACTTGCACATTTGTCAGCAATCATTTGTGAAATGGGATGCGGCCACGATTCACTGTGCTAGAAAATTGATTTTGTGAAACAGGTCCACAGTTCCTCTAAAACCTGCGTGTACATGCAGCTCGTCAGAAATCTAATTTCTTCACTGACTAGGCCACATTCTTTAATAAATGGCTGGTTATTTTCAAGTGTATATTTAAGATACTATTTTTTTTTATTCTCATGTGTCAGTTTCAGTCTCAGATTTGAGCCAATTCATTTGGATTAGGGCTGCAACCAATGATTATTCTCATTATTGATTAATCTGCCAATTATTTTCTAGATTGATCGTTTGGTCAATAAAATGTCAAGATGTGAAAGATGTCCATCCCAGTTCCTCACAATCCAACGTGATGTCTTTAAATGTCTAAAACCCAAAGATAGTGAGCATTTTATTTTTATTAAAACAGCATTTTCTGCTATTTTTGCATGAAAAAATACTTTCAAGATTAATCAATTATCAAAACAGTTGGTGATTATTTTTCGATCAGTCAGCTAATTGCTGCACCTTTATTTTGAATGCAAAGATGTAGGGCTGCATGTATTGATGTTGTCATGCACAAAAAAAAATCCTGTTAGAAACTTTCTAGTAAACATGGCCGAGATATCAGCTTTCTCCGACTGAAATCTTTCTGTGCTAACCAGGTTTCTCTAATCCATTACTCTGGTTTTAAAAAACCACGCTTCTCGTTTACATGAAGTAAAGAAAGTCGACAGTAACTGACGCACTGACAGATGCGTGGGGACAGCCCAGGTCATTCCCACCATATCAGAGATGTTGACCTCCGGCTCAACACGGCCCGGGTCTCCTCTTAATCCTCTTAAGACATGATCACACTCATTTCCAGGAATCTCTGAGGAGCTGCGGCTCAAACACTAGAAAACAGGAAGGCGGCCTGTTCGAAGGCCTTTCACCTCCTGGGGACAGTCAGAGGGGATTTCTGACCAGTGGAATGTCCCTTGAAAACACAATAAAAGACGTGTACAAACATACAGAGAGCAAACAGAGGAGTGGGGAGTTAGCTTTCATTATTTAAACAGAGCTTTTGCACATTGCCTGGGAAAACCTCCAACTTTACTCCTTGTAATCTTATCTTAATCGTGATATATGTGCACGACCTCAGCTTCCTATTTGCATTACTTTATGGCGAACTGTGCGGCAGAGTTACCGGGTTCATCTGTCGGGAGCGGTTGAAGATTCATTGCGTAAACAGAGCTCGGCATCAGGACGGATGGTTGGGTCGTGACGAGAGGCAGAGATCGGAGCCAAACTCCCGGAGGGTCACAATGCAAACCAGTCTTTCCTGTTTCACGCTGCAGGGCGAACAAAAGGTGCCCGCTCAAAAGGCCCTTTAGCGGTAAAAATAGCCTTACAAGGTTAACAAGGAATGCAGTCATTTGCGAGGCCTTTCCTGCCAAACGGTTTATCAGTTGTCCTTGGGGAAAATGCCAGCCCCTTTTCTTTTTGACTCTCACTCAGACTCTCCTCCTCCTGATGTCACTCACCAGCTCTCTCTCTCCATCTCTAACATGCATGCACACTGGGGTGGACACAATAACAGGAACAAGCCCTGCAATGAATACTACCTTATTTATGTCAGAGAGGTATGTGGTGTTCTTGCTTTGCACTACTTTATAATTACATATGAAATGTTTTCTTGACAGGGCACCAGTTCAAGATTATACAATATGTGGGACTAAAGAGTAGAAAGTTTTGGAGATTAAAAACTGAAATTAAACAGAAGTTCGTCTGTGTCAACACAAAGTGAATTGTGCAGTGACTAACCACTCTGCTATGCACAAACTTGCCTGAAATGTGGAATTGGGAATCTCAAAGTTTATTTTGGATGGAGATGCAGCCCGTTTTGCCCTCTAGTATTCCAAATTGCTGTGCATTTCTTCTATTCCTCGGAAAGGGAAAGGGGGATCTGTGTGTAACCATATAAGGGATGTTTTTGCCCCTGAATTTTCTGGCCAATTTCTTACCTTGGATAATGGAAACAAGCAGGGAAGGTGTGGAGGGATGAACGAGTGATGCTTTGACTGATGTTTTCACTTTGAACATTTATAGGAATGTATTCACATTTAATCATTACAAAGAGTCCAAAACTAACAGTTACTAAGAATGGGATATTTAGTGTCAAAGATACAAATCACAGGTCTTTAATAACATTGTTAGTGGTTGCAGATTTAACACTTTTAACAGATAATTCTCCTAAAGTATGTAAATGAAAGCACAGTTCGTACTAGGTAATCGATTATTTACATATTCTGAAAGAACAAATTGTGTACAAAAAACAATGTTTTGCAGTGTATATTTAAAGGAATATTCACCCTAAAAGCCCCCTTTAGTGTAAAAGCTGCAGCTTTGGGAAGAACTGAACATACGACTGGATAAACGACTAGGACGAGTTGTGTGACAGTTTATAAACAGATGTTTGCTGTGTATTTCAATTCATCAAGACCATTTTTTGATTCTCCGTTCACTGTGGAGACACGCGACAAAAACAAGAATTCAAGAATTCTTCAAGAATTCAAGGCAACACACCGTGAGTAATTGATACACAAATGGTCATTTTGAGGGTGAAGTATTCCTTTGATTTTTATAGGAATATTTTGCACCAGTGTGACTCAGATAAAGATCTGGATCACACTTTCAGCTAAGCATCAATCCAGCATCTGGCTTTTTTTTCGCCAAAAAAGTCTGCTATGCTGCCCTGATGCAACTCATTATGCATGATGGAAGCATGTGTTATACTACACCAGGACTTTCAGATTAATTGGAAATACATAAAACACTTCAATATTGCTGAATTACATGATTATTAATCCTGGAAATGAAGTCAATATACAATCATCTACGATTAACTGCCCGCTAATGAGCCGTAACTTAGGTTAATACTGTAAAATGTAGCTGAAAGTCGATACACATAACTTGAACGACATGGATTCCTGTGATGATGATACACGCCAAGTCAAAGAGATTAAAAAGATGAGCGTGAGCTGAAAAGAAGCAGGCAGATTTCCAGAATCATCTCTGCTTCCTGTTTACAGCAGGACCAAGAGTCAAGGCCTCACAAGAGTGTTTACTTTAGTAAAACAAGTAAAACACGTATCCTGGTCCATGTCCGTCACACGAAGAATTAAAGAAGCTACATCTGGAGCAGAGCTTCACGCTCTATTGGAATGTCTGTTGTGGTTGGAAACTCTCTCTTTGGGGAGGAAAAATGATCAGTCATCTATTCGAAAGCCCCTGGCTGCAAATCTCTGAATGCATCTGATTCTTTGTCTGCACAACAGCAGGCTTTAGTTCCCCTACTCTGACATTTGCCTTTTTACGTGACTGTCAAAGTGATGTTGTTGCATGGTTACTTTGAGTGAGCTGAGTATATTGTGTGGTAGCAGACCTGCAGCATTAGACAGAGTATATAAAAAAGGTAAGAAATGATGGGCTGATAAAGGCTGATGTCACCCAAATGTATACCCAGACTGAAGAATCTAGCATTTTATCATTATCTTCCCAAACATTTTACAAGCAGAGGTCAATTTTGAATGTTGGTCTTACATAATCTACATATCACATTTTATTAATCTCAAGGTGATGACAAGGCCAAATCAATAAAAACTCAAAGTGAAACTTGCTGTGCATTCTCCTCCTTACTGAATTCATATTCAACAAAAACAATTGTTTAACAGCTTCACTGACACAATAGGTATAGCTACAGTGGCATCCATGGCAACCACTGGTGCAGCAATGCAAACATATACAGTAAGATTACCATTAGGCTTCTAGCCAGCAATCAGAAGATGTATGAGCAGTACTTAGTGGAACATTTCTATCCTGGGTTCATCACTAATTAACAAGTTTCAGTCTTTTTCCAATTTAAATTGATTAGAAAATCAACAAAATCCACTTATTGACTCCAGGGCAATGATCTTAATGTGAAACAGCAGTCTGTTATTCAAGGGGGAAAAATCACTTTGGTCATTATGGCAATAAATGACCACATTGTGTTGAAAGAACATTATCTATGGTAAACATTTAATACACCCTCCCGACAAATGCACACTAAAAGGCATATCAAGATAAATCAATGACTGTAACAATATTGTAATACCAGTACATCCTACTTTGTGCTATCTTATTTTTATGTTTGTCTAGATTCATTATAGTCTGACCAGTTAAAGTAGACTTCTGTTGGTTGAACATTTGTTTAAACATCACTGCAGCTGCTTGAAACAGAGCAGCTATTGCTCACAATAGCTGCTCTGTTTCAACAATGTTAAGCTGAAAAAACATGCATGCAGGCTGAAATTCATGATGTTCTGTTGGAATTAAGCTGGGCAGAAGTCTGTTAGCCGCTAGGCTAATTATGGTAAACACTAAAACACTGCAGCACGATGCCATCTATCTCTGCTGAGAATGGAGAAATGTCTGTCTGAGTCGTTCTAACGGAGTAGTCTGATGTGTGTAGAGGTCCGT
>JAOVVB010193390.1:0-11015 GCA_028570985.1 Heterobranchus longifilis
TTTCTTTAAGTGTGTTTTTGATCCATCTATCTATCTATTATCTATCTGTCTATCTATCTATCTATCTATCTATCATCCATCCATCCATCCATCCATCATATGAGTTTCAGAAAACAATATAAAGGTTACATCACATTGACAGAGATATAGCAGGTGGATGAATTATAAATTCCATCTCTCTGTCATGGCCGCTGTGCCATGAGTATCTGTGCAATCAGCTTGAATACATATTGGTGCAAATCTACAAAAGGTAGGCATCATTTTTATTTTTCTGTTATGTTTTTGGTTGGCCGCCGTGCCTACCGATGTATTTCTCAATCACTCTATCCATCATGGCCGCCGTGCCATATCACAATACACAATCATACACAGTAAAACATATAGGTGCCTAGCTCCAGAATTTAACCTAACAATAGATAAAGTTTACAAAAGTTAGAGTAAAACAATGAACAATATAATCAGAATTAGTTTCAATAAGTAGTTATGAGTTTCTGAAAAAATAAATAATACAAACGGTTCAAATATAAAGGTGGATAAATTATAAATTCCATCTCTCTGTCATGGCCGCCGTGCCAATCATTTTGCTGCAATAACTTTTTCTTTTTAGGTGAATCTACAAAAGGTAAGCGCCACCTGTTTGTGTTGTTTTTGTTTGGTTGCTTTGTGTATCGATCCATCTATCTCTCTACCATGGCTGCCGTGCCATGTCTTTTCTTTCTGTCTCAAATCAAATCATGTCAGTTTTTATTGACTCATACAGTCACACATAGTACAACATACAGGGTAATTCTTAGGTGCCTACCTGCAGAATGCAACCTAACAATAGATGGATAGATACATTTGGTTTTGAAAATTAAAGTGAAAGAATTAACAATATAATCAAAATTAGATTCATTGAGTAGTCATGAGTGCTGGAGAAAAATAAATAACATACACAATAATATACACAAGATATAGGAGTAAAAGCAAACTAGGATGTAGAGCACTATTGATAAGATGCCAAATCAAAATCAACTCAATGGAGTGGGCGGATCAAAGGACTGGACCCAGACAACTACAAAGGGTAAGTGTCAATACATTTTTTAAATTTTTATATCAGTGTGTTTTTTGTAGGTCGTGGCACCTACCTATCTATCTCTTGGTTTATGTCTATCATGGCCACCATGCAATGTCTTTTCTGTCTCTCTGAAATCAAATCATATTGTCAGCATAAGTGAAATTCTTAGGTGCTTAGCTCCAAAATCTAACCAAACAATAGATGGATAAATAGATGAAGTGGGTTTACAAAAATTCAAGTGAAACAATGAACAATATAATCAAAATTAGATGAAATAATTAGTTATGAGTGCCAGAGCCTCGTCGCTAGCCTTGTTGCTAATGCTAGATGCTAACGGACAGATGGGCAGAAACAAACATCTGATGTATTGTCTGTTTGATAAACCAAACAAAGAACAGGGTTTCTTGCAGTGGACATGATGTGAGTAGACATGCTTCTTTCTTCTCTCTTATTTCCAAAGTGGTGGTGATCCTTTTTAGAAACTAATGCAGTGTGTCCTGTGTGTTGTGTCTCTGAGGGGAATGTCTTTACGACAACAAACAATAATACCACTTTGACACGCTTAGGGGCGGAAACGTCCCAAACGTTGAATTTTTATCTGTTGTCACTTTAAGGCTTCCATCACCACCGGGAGCATGAGAGAATAAGAGGTGGCACTTTGGATCTTAACGTCATGTCCTGTGTGTTTGAAAACAACAACTTTCTCAAGAAGGTCAGAAGAAAATTAGGAGAGCGAGAGGAGGGCGAGCGAGGGGGGAAAGGGCAGGGAGGTGTGGCTGCTGAGCAGCTTTGTTTTGGTTTACATGCAGTGCACAACTGCGACATCTAGCGGTGAAATAATTTTGCCTATTGCTCCTTTAAAGACACGGGTGCTAAAATGCAGCGTTTCAGACAGAGGGTGAATACAGGTATATTCAGAAAGGTAGTATGAGATAAATTGTGTTTTTTGAACATTAAAGCTTGTAAACATGTTCTAGTGGAAACACAATACGCAAGTATGAACCTGAGAATGAGCATAACATGTCCCCTTTAAAAGCACAGAGGCCCCCTTGTAAAAGTAACGTCAGCATATGTCATGCAAATGATGCATTTCTGTTTGCACAACTGTTACTGAGTTGCATACTGAAACTCTAAACATGTCAAACTGATCACCAAAGCATTGATCATAGAGCAACAAGTTTACAAATCATTAAATGCATCATGAATGCACCCCTCTCTCCATCTCTGTCATCTGTATTAAAAAAGACATCTGGGAATGAATAATGTGTATAAAATATTATCTTTATAACATTTATATTCTGTTATATTCTTCCCTTGAGTTTGTTGGTTTTATTTAATTTAATTTTTTTGTTTTCTGACTTTCAGTGATTCAGAGAAGAAGTGCACTGGAGAGAGAGAGGCTGAGACAAAGAGGTCAGGAAGAAGAAAGGGACAACTTCAGATGAAAAATATTTTATACAAGTGTGAAATCAAATGAGATGATCACATTAATACTGTGTGTTCTATAAGTATTTCACTCACTGTTTAATTTGCAAGACATCCTGTGATATTTCACTTCATAGCCTATATTTGATCTGTAAGTATAATTTCATAAATAGTCCATGGCACATTGAATCATTTTCTTCGTAAGCATTATGTAAATGTAAACTGATCCTACATTATTGTCTTTCCCTTTGTATCAGAGCAGTGCGACTTGGTTTTTCAGGGCTGCCATATAGTGATCTTCCAACATGGCCACCAGGGGATGCTAGGATGCTTCCGCAAATCATCCATCAGTGGGATGAGACTTTTCCTGGTTCAGAGATTTCATCAGCTGCAGTTTTGAGAGACCGCTTCTCTGTTTGCCTGCAGGGGAAAATGAAATCCACTCAGATCACTGCGGAAAACAGTGGAATTAACCTTTAACCACCATACAATGCAGGGGTGGGTTGAAATGTTTGAATGGGGCCAAACTGGGGCACTTTTGGTGAATGAGTACTCACATTTAAAAACCTAGGCCCGGATTCACAAACATTTTCTTAAGATAAAACTTATGAAGAGTCTTAAGAAGTTTCTCAAGTACAATTCTTGATTATTTTTCGTACAATCTAGACAATTTCTTAAGAACTTCTTCACTTTCTTACTTATGAACTTCTCAGAAGATCTCTCTCTCTCTCTCTCTCTCTCTCTCTATATATATATATATATATAATTTTGGGGGGCAGAAGATTGGGTGAGCTAGAGGTCGCCTCAACTGCACAATATTAATAGTATAATTACTTTGTAACTCCAAATTGCCAACAGCCATGGACAAATGATGGGCACCCTCCTCCTATATAGGAACACAAGACAATCAGACTGAAAGAGATGCAAAATGTCTCTTTGTGGTCATTTTGTGTCACTTTGTAATCATTTTGTGTCTCTATGTAGTTGTTTTGCATGTCTTTGTAGTCATTTTATATCTCATTGTAGTTGTTTTGTCTCTTTGTGATTGTTGTGTCACAACAGTCACTTAATGAAGAGGTTCTGATATTAATAAGCCAACTACCTATCACCTGTTGATTCTGGTTGGGTGTGTGCCACCTCTGACCACCCCTCTGGCCCCGCCTCTGCCTGAATCTATGTTTGGATAGATATCTGGGGATTTCCCCCACAAATCTCTGGGGATAAGCTAGCATTTCTACCACATCTGACTTAGAGCCAACTTGGTTAAATTGCATTTACACAAGATCACACACGCACACGATCACACTAATTAAATATCATTAGAAATATAAGCTGATAAGGCTTTAAATTATCTCGGAGGAATGGGCGTCTCTCGCTTCAAGCCTTGTTGCAGCTCATTCAAGTAGTACGGTGCACACTACCCCAGTTCAGAGTTGGTATGAGGAACTTTTAAAGCCAACCTATCCTGTGATCTGAGTCCTTGTTATTAGCTCTGTGTGCATAGGTCGAGTGAAAGCAGACAGCTCTTGCCAATTGGAGCAGAGAGGAAATTAGCAGTAAAGTTGTCTGGTAGTAAATGAACAGTGTAGGTTTCTGTTTGTTCATGAATAAATGTTGCAGCTCCTCAAGACCAAAGTAAATTCCAGTCTTGCTTCTCAACTGCTGGCTAAAGTGAAACTGGTTAATATTAACCTTGGCCCTGGGGGCCAGTGGCATATCCAGACTTTTTTCACTGGGGTGGCCCAAGTGGGGCACTTATGCAGGGGTGGCATGAAGAATGTGTGCGCACACACTGGCGAAGTATATGACGACCATTCCCATGCTCAAGTTTTTGCAGCATTTTTTGAGTTGATACCATTTGTTACACAGAATTGGTGCAACATTTTGACCATTTTTGACCCGCAAATTGATTTTATTAAAAAAAATTCAAAAATCCTTCCAGAGTATTATACACCAGGGATGTGATGAATAAACGACACGAAAATACAAAATAATCGCCGCCAAATATTTCCCATTAAAACTATTCATACCATTCGCAATTCACGCAGGCAGAGAACCAACTAACTTTACCGGGGGGCAATCTTTTTTTTCCACCGAGGGACATGACCCAGAGCAGAATCTGTGTCTGTCTGAGGTAAGTTTAACGTTAAGCTACTGTAAGATAATATGAGTTCCCTTTTAGCAAAATGCTCTAAGTGAATTTGAGTTCCCTCTGGTAAACAGGTGGTATATATGTCTAGAGCTTTTATTGTGAAAGTTAAGAACAGAAAAAGTGGATCTGTTATGCGCTGCTATTAGATTGAAAGGAGTAATCAAGGTAGCTGTCCTAGTTTGGACCATAGACTGTAAATAGGACCCTCCGTGTTATTTTATAATTCGCATCAATAAACAACACAGTGTGATTGGTTGATAACTTTATAACTTTAAAGCTCATAAAATCGACCTTTTTCTGGGAAAGAAATTATGCTTTTTTGCATTCTGTGTGCAAGTACTAGAAAAACAACAGTCCGAAAATATGCACCAGGTCTGTAAAGTCCTTAAGACACCAACCAAAAAATGCATGCTGTGATTTGGTATAAAAAACCTTTAACATTTGGAGTTTCTGTTCTGGAAATTGCTCTGAAACCCATTTACTGCCAATACGCCTAAAGCCATACATCCCCAAAGTGGGCATGCCTGTAAAGAGGTACCCATTGGGTACCCATTGTCATTCAGATATCCTGAGGTCAGAGGTCTTTGAAAATGGCCATGTCAGTTTTTCCCTTACCAAAATTTTGCCTAACTGTGGGGTGTTATTTAGCTCTCTTCCCGACAAGCTAACATGGTATGGTACCACCATCGTCACTCTAGCTTCAAAACGGAGCCCGCTACAGCCTCTTACACACATTAATGTCAGCTGGTCCTGCGGGTCTCCTATTGGGATAGCACCTGAAGTGGCCAATCAGATTTCAGGGGTGGCCTGTGGCCCCTGGATACGCCGCTGCTGGGGGAACTTCTAGTTACCTAGTGGCCTTATGAAGCGCGGTGGCATCACAGTATACCCACTACAATAAACTAGACTACACCACTGGTGTCCAGTGGTTCAAGAGAAGTCACATGTTATCTCCATAATCAGTATGGCGGAGTTCTGTTTTGGTACAAGAATCAATTTTGAATTTTTGAGCAAAATGTTGAACATTAGACTGCTGTCTAACCAAATTCATAAGTATTCATAATGCTGTACTGTAAAGCATGTCTAGGTGCTAAAGAAATCCACGGAGAAATGCACACAGCCCGTATTCAGAAACTGTGCCTTTGAACAAGCTGTCAGGACTTCCGTAAGGTTGTGATGTCACAACTATTCTGTATGTGGGTAGAAAGTGCCGCTACAGTGCTGTTACAGTCATTCCCCGGCTGCAATTAGACAGTGCAGAGATGTTGAGAGCGCAGATGCGGAAGACCCAGAAAGGGGGGCTTAAAGAGACAAGTGCTAAAACGGAGCATTTCAGACAGAGGGGGAATACAGGTATATCCAGAGAGACAATATGAGAAAAATAATGTGTTGTTTGAACATTAAAGCATGTCAACATGTTCTAGTAGAAACTTAAGTATGGGCCTGGAAATGAGCAGAATATGGGGCCTTTAATGGTTTGCACTCTTGTGAAATGCACAAGAAAAAAGCACAGAAAAGAGTGAAATCTGTGATCCTGAATAAGGAACTCAGAAATAACGCCCTGTGTGTGTGTGTGTGTGTGTGTGTGTGCGCACTTTGTCTTTCTAGCTTTATTCTACATCCAAACCAGAGTGAAGAGTTAAAAGTCAGCCATGTGCGGAAAACCACGATACTGAAAGTAGACTTCCCTGTGTGTGTGATTACTGCAACATAGAATTACACGAGGCTGGTCTGGTGTCGGATGGGTTTAGATGGCTGAGGTCAACTACACATTCAGTTAAAACATTGCAGAGTTTCAGCCAAGTGACCTGATTGGTCAGAGTCTGGCCCACGCCATGCTGAGAGCTCCCATAATGCACGGCTAGTTTGCCAACTCTGCTGCTTTCTGCTTCACGACTGGAGAAAACAGTACACGTGTATAAGCAATGATGGGTACAAACAATCATCCACTAGAGGGAGCTTTACATTGAGATGGATTGAGAGAGATCCAGCTGCAAGACCCAGCTGTAAAGATATACCCACTCAGAGTGCTTTCTAAAAGAAATTAAGAAACTAACATTCACACATACGAAACAAGAATTAGAAATAAAGACATGGACATTAGACAAAGACATTAAAAGCAAGGAGAACAAAAAGGTTTCAAACCTCCTTTAAAAAAAAAAAAAAAAAGTTCCTCTGCTCCACAAATATGGATGAAAACATGAAGCTCCAAATGGGAACAGGAAGGAAACCAGTTCCAGATGATCTGGTCTGGGGAGTTTTATATCTTACAGGAGATCAGGAGATCCATTCGTAATGCTTAATTGTTTGCTATAATCTTAAATAGCATTATATATGCATACGGATGATTAGGCTGCATGTAAGGAAGACGTAATATAAGACTTGTGGATGATACTCTCTTTTTTTATAATGCCGTTGCAACAAAATATAGAATTATTGATGATGCATGCTTTTTGAGACAATATGTGTGTAAAAAAGATAATATAATAATACAAAATGTACAAATATGTAACGTTTGTTAGGGCAGGGTGTCCTGGTAGTATCGTCTTTAAGACACAATGTTATTGCAATGTCACCGTTTGATTCCAGCTGGGGACCAGCTGTCTCCTCATGTTGCCTGTTCACATTCTGTTCACATTCTGTTCATCAGTAGAGGCTAAAATGAAAAATAAATAGATAAATAAAAAGACAGGGATGCCCAGTCTCCCTGCCTCTATTTTTTCTAGTTATGAAAGTCATAACCAGTCTAGTCTTGCGTAGCCAGACCTATCTCCACAGCGCTGTGTCCGCGCCGGGGGAAAGTCTGGATTCAATGCGCTTTCACTCCTCGTCTTCTTGCAACCTGTATTGTAATGCTTATTTTTCCCTGTGCTTCAGGATTCCTGTTGGTCTGCCCTTCTCTCTGTCGACCTGCCGACTGATCTACTCTTCTTTCTTCCTCTGTGTCCTCCGTCACCTTTCTTCAACCCATCTTCATCAACAGCAGTAAACCTGTTAACCTTCATCTGCATCCTTGTCCACTGTCCTGCATTTGTGTCCTTACTACAACCGTAACAGGATGTAGTCTTAGTTTCTGTGTTTTGTATTGTGACATGAACTGTTCTCTGTGTTTAAATCATAAATGATCTAAGATGACATTTGTGTGTCAGGGCGTCCTTAGTCTCGCGTAGCCAGATCTATCTCCACAGCGATATGTCCGTGCTGGACGAAGGTCTGGATTCAATGCGCTTTTCACTCCTCTCTCTATCACAATCATCCTGGCCCCCCCCCGAACACCTACACGAAAATGTTGTAATCCTGTTCTTTGTAGATCTTTACACTCATTCACAGAAAGAACAGAGCAGGCAGGCCTTACTGCATGATCCAAATCTTTAAAACTTATTTACAGCATGTAGGTTGATAACTCAGAGGTTGTGGTTGTTCCTGTCTCTGGGAAATCGGTTACCTTTCATGGCAGCTGGATTCCCGCAATATTACATGAGAATCGCAGATTTCTTCATTGCTCAAACCCATCTTGCCAGGCTGCAGTACAAACATTTGGGTCCAGTCAAGATCTGACCTGACCAATCAGCGTCCTGCGAGGAGCGACTCGTAGCTACGGCCGTGGTTTAGATGTTTGTTCAAAACGACAATGGCGCCTCAGCGTCCTGTGAGCATACTGTGAAGAGTTACTTAACGGTACCGGCAGGTATGGCCGTGGTTTATGAGCTGCGTGACTGTTCATTCAAAACAACAATGGCGGCTCTGTGTAGATGCTGCAATACCGCAATACCATCGGTTATATCAGAAGTAGAGAATATTTCTTCAGTGAAAGAAGAGCAAAGAAGGCTTTTCTGCACTTCTCCTAACTGGTGTCTGCACGAGTTTAATTGACAGATGGTTCGTCCAATCACCTGCCAGGTATTTTTTTCAAAGCACCTGCCCTTTTCCAAACTGTTTCTAAGGATGGCTTCTCAGGTGGTACTGTGAAACAACCATCTGACGGCATCAGGTTAGGAAAACTGCCCGGACACAGTTAGTAATGCTGTGCTCACATGACAGGCGACAAAAGCTACAAACAGCCGAGCGTGGCCAGCTACATTGTCGCTGTCAGGTAACTGTCCGTGTTGCTTGAGTGCCTGTTTCGTTTGAAGCGCATTATGCCTGTCACCCAGCGACAAGTGTCGGGCGTCAGTTTATAGCGTCATATCGCCGGCTTCCATTGAAAATGACTTGTAGACTGTTGTCATTGCACTGTTCACCCGGTAAGCCAGACTAGGATGTCCTGCACAATGTGTGTAATCCCACATGCCTGTCCAGGCTCGTCTCTATGTTTGTATTGGCAGAGGTCAAACCAGTGTAACTTAATGTGCCTACAGGTGTGTGTGTGTGTGTGTGTGTGTGTGTGTGTGTGTGTGTGTGTGTGTGTGTGTGTGTGTGTGTGTGTTTTAAAGCTTGGGTGGTCATAGAGTTGTTCTGGCTTCCAGGCAAGTTTAAATGGACATAAATGTAGAGAGATGTTAATGTTACAGTATTATTGCAACTTGCTCCTGAATCAAATGAAGCCAGGAGAGGTGTTGTAAAGACAAAGAAACACCTACAGGGAGAAAAGAAGCTCAGAGAAGCAGAGAAAAGGAGTAAGGGAGAGAGGGGATGACTCTTTGAATAAATGGGCTGGAACTTGAGGTATGTTGGAGGCAGGCACAGACAGGCTGACTGAGAGAGGCAGAGAGACAGAGGAAACGAGAGAGAGAGAGAAGAAACAGATGCTAGTGTGAATAAAGAGGTGTGCTGCATTTAAATAAAAAACAAGTCTAATGTTGTTTTCCTTATCGTACTGCACTATAGCAGTGGTGTTTCCAGGGTTACACCCATAAATACAGGTATATTCAGACAGACAGTATGACACAAATGTGGTTTTTGAACATTAAAGCATGTAAACATGTTCTTGTAGAAACCCAAAATACAAATATGAACCTGGAAATGATGATAATCTATTTTGGTTTGTGACCCCCCCTCACAAAAATTGCCATGTTGCCGATGTTTCACCAAAGGCAGATTTGAACTCTCAGGTGTTTTTATTTAAAGAGATATTTTTGCTGATTTAAATCCAGCTCTGTGTCATCGTAGTGTGACCTCTGTGTGTAGATGAACTGTGTTTGGCTTGACTCCGTGGTCGGAGCATGCGTAATTACGGGTGCGTACTCATTGTACGTGGCTGTCATCTGAAGGGTTATGAGAAACTCGGCAGATCTCCGTTCCGTGCGCCCCGACCATGGAGGGAAGCCAAACACCGTTCATCTGCACACGGAGCTCACACTAAGATGACACAGAGCTGGTTTCAAATGAGGAAAGTATCTCTTCAAGTAACTGTCCCAAGAATGAAATTATTTATTATTTCACAAAAAAAACCCTAACCTCTAGGTTGCAAACTAGTTACCATAAGAATTAAGATTTGATATACAATAGACTCATAAAATGTAATACATTGATGACGTGATATAAAAACGTTCAAATGAGCTCCACCTCGACAGCAGTAAAATGCTGCACATTACTGCAACAGCATCAATGATAAAATAATTATTAATGTAATACTTTTACTTTTGATACCTGAAGTACATTTTGCTAATAATTCTTACATATTAGGGCTGCACACGATATGAGGAAAATATGCGATGTGCGATAACATTGTTGAATATTGACATAAGCAAATTACTTGCAATAAATAAACAGTCATATGAGTTCTGCTAAAATACAACAAATTGCTTGTTGAATTAAAAAAAAAAAACTGAAAGGAAGTTATTTATGACATTATTTTATTGAACAAATCGACACCATTTTAATAAAAAGAATGTTAGATGTTTTCTACCGATACCTTCTTTCAACTAACTGAAAAAAATATCCCTGAGTGTCTTTTGCGATGTGTTTATTGCGCAAGTTGATATTGCGATGACGATAACTAATCCAGATATATTATGCAGCCCTATTGCATACTTTTACTTAAGTAACATTTTGAATGCAGGACTTGTAACTTGAGTATTTTTTTACAGTGTAGTATGGCTACTTAAGAGGGAGTAGGATTTGAATATTTCTTCCACAACTGATTTTGGGGTCTTGTAGAAACCATGACTCAATCTTTCCAGTTAGCTGATTACTGGCTGTAGCTTTCATCAGGTTAGAACTCAGAAAGCTACTTGACTGTCTGTTACGTATCATATGTTTGTCTGTGTATTTGTTTAGTGTGCCACATGTTGGCTTACAGCTTTCTCTTGGATTTGTGAATAGGGAAAATATTTAAAGTGTGATGAAGAAAAAAAGTCTTAAGGTGATTAATTTCACACACACACACACACACACACACACACACACACACACACACACACACACACACACATACACACA
>JAOVVB010193398.1:967-24905 GCA_028570985.1 Heterobranchus longifilis
ATCTGTGTGTGTGTGTGTGTGTGTGTGTGTGTGTGTGTGTGTGTGTGTGTTTCACATTTCACAATAATAGTAGTATATATAATAGTATAAATTACAGTATTATAATCTTTACATAGAACAGAATAAACTGTACAATTATTATTGATCCTTTGTCTTTGGAAATTGGGGTGCATATGGCTCAGAATATATGTTCTTCAGAAAGTCTGTTACAAGTAGGAAGAAAAGCAGGAAGTTTGAATCAAAACTTTTCTAATATTGATGTATTGTACCTTCATGAAAAAAAGGCAAAAATAAATAAATACATATGCCTGCCTGTTGTGTGTATTGTAATACTGAAGAGATGGTTGCCATGGCTGACATGAGTTGACATGATGGATAATTGATTAATTGAATAATTGGTTAATTGAATAATTTAATGATTGAATTATTGGTTAATTGAATTATTATTTAATTGAATAATTGGTTAAATGAATAACTGAATAATTGGTTAATTGAATTATTGGTTCATTGAATTGATTAACTGAATTGGTTAATTTAATGATTGAAGGTTAATTGAATCATTAACAAGAAGAAAAGCAAATCAAAACTTTTCCAATATTGATGTATTGCGCCTTCATGAAAAAAAGATAAAATAAATAAAAATATGGTTGCCATGGCTGACATGATGGATAATTGATAATTGTTAATTTAATAATTGATTAATGGAATGATTGGTTAATTGACTAATTGAATAACTGATTAATGGAATGGTTGGTTAATTGAATGATTGAATAATTGAATGACTGGTTAATTGAATGATTGAATAATCGGTTAATTGAATAATTGATTAAGTGCATGATTGGTTAATTGAACAATTGAATATTTGGTTAATTGAATAATTGGTTAATTTAATAATTGATTAAGTGCATGATTGGTTAATTGAACAATTGAATATTTGGTTAATTGAATAATTGATTAAGTGCATGATTGGTTAATTGAGTGATTGAATACTTGGTTAATTGAATAACTGAATGATTCATTGAATTATTGATTACTTGAATAATTGAATAATTGATTTGTTGAATAATTGGTTAATTGAATAATTGTTTCATTGAATAATTGATTAAGTGCATGATTGGTTAATTGAACAATTGAATATTTGGTTATTGTATAATTGTATAATTGGTTAATTGAATAATTACTTAATTGTATAATTGGTTAATTGAATAATTGGTTAATTGAATAATTTATTAATTGAATGATTGGTGTGTTATGTTATGCGCTCAGCATTTTGTTACGTTATCGACCAGTTATTACATTATGAGTTTTTATTCAATTGTTTTGTTACATTATGCGTTGTTGTTACATTATGAGCTCTTACAGGGCTTTTTACTATACTATGACTTCATTACATTTTAAGGCATACTATACGATGACATTTGTAATGACGTACTGTACTATGACATTTTTGTCCTATGGTGTGAACACTCGCAAGTTATAAACATGGGAATCTTTCACATCTCTACTATCCATCCAACATGATCTGAATGTGTGATGCCAAATTAATATTGTACTGTCTGTATATGATATGAGATTTATATGGGATTATTAAAGAGATACTTTGCTGATTTTGTGTGGGCTCTGTGTGTGCATGGGCGGTGTTTGGCTTCCCTCTGTGGTCGTGGTGCACAGAACAGACATCTGCTATCAACTGAAATCCGCTGGGTGATACGAAATGCGTCATCTAGGGGATTTCAGATGATGGCTGTGCACAATGGGCACACACTGGGGGATCTTGGCAGACCTCCGGTTCACACGACACACAGAGTTCGATTTAAAACAGCAAAATATCTCTTTAATTATTGTACATTTTAAAGTAATATAGGACTTTGAAATAATACGAAAAAGGCTTCACTTTTTTATGGGGCCAGATGACAAAAAGTTGAAAACTCACTGATTTGTTGTAACAGATGTTGGGTCTCTTCCCTCCTTATCTCGACAGGATGACTACGTTCTGGAGGTGAAACACTACCGCGCCCCCCGCTGGCCAAATCCAGACAGTCCCATCAGCAACATCTTCGAGCTCCTCAACCTGGTGAAAGAAGACAGCGCCGCCAAGGACGGCCCCACAGTAGTCCACGATGAGTAAGATCTTCACTCAGTAGTCAACATTTACCATTAGAATGATAACATTTAAGGGTTTTTCTGCTCTGATATTTGCTCTGATTGAAGATATTTTTCTTTTTCCAGTGTGGGTGGAGTCACGGCAGGAACGTTCTGTGCTCTATCATCTCTGACTCGTCAGCTGGAGGCCGAAGGTTCGGTCGACGTCTTCCAAGTGGCAAAGCTAACAAACCTCATGAGACCAGGAATCTTCAGCGACATTGTAATCTGTCTCAAAATACGCTGACAATAATGTACTGTCTGTTTACACAAGCGGTGTACACTTGAGAGCATTTATGCTTAAAGGATAATTCCAGTTTATTACAACTTGGGTGTTATTTTCAGTTTAGTCCATCTCTTTCATTAGTAGTAACAACATTGTATTTGCCAAGACAAACTTATTTGGAAGAGAAACTGTCTGTTGAAAACATTAATCACAGTTTATAGCACCACTTCTCTTTAGTGTGCTCCCAGATCTCCATTATTATTACTGATTAAAGAGATGTTCAAAACTATGAAAATAATTACAACAAAGTTGTATATTGTTGTACAACATAACTCGAGGTGTGCTGATATGAAACTTTCAATCCTGAAATACTTCCATTGTACCTAATTTTTGTCCTGGCCTAATTTAAATATAATAACAAAAAATAAACAGCGACTAGTACAGTATATTTCAACTTTTGTTGGAGCTGCAAAAACAGGAATTACACTTAAAACACCATACAAGCAGGTTGCAAAAAGTTTAGAGCAGCTGACTTTGGAACACTACGTGATGGCATAATGTTTTTGGATGCAAACTGTTAAAATTGTTTTTTAAAAGGAAAGACATTAACAGTAGTTATGGTAATTGTGGCAATAGGAATTGTTATTTTCAGTGAAGTAAAAGGAACTCTTTCTTTTACAGGTCTCTCATTTACGAATAATTTCCAATAATTTCCAAATGTAATTTGCTATTAATTATAGGTCAAATGGAGGCAGTGCATAGACAACATACATAGACGACTAATAAATCCCAATTAATTGCTAGATGAATTGAAGATGCAAACATTTGTCTACAAGCAAGCATACAATTCAATGATAAAGGAATGTTTACTTGGGTTATAATTAGGGGTGTAACAGTACATGTATTCGTCCCGCGACTTCACGGTATGGGCGTCACGGTTCGGTACGTGCAGCCATACGACGAATACGTCTGAGTCTAATGGCGAGAGTATAGCCGCTCTGATCCACACTCCAATCCAGAAGGGCCAAAACCATTACAGAAGCAATTACATCTACATTTAGCATCTACATTTCAGCAGCTATGCGGTCATATGCAGTAGTAGAGGAACCCGGCTTCAAGCATTTATTGAAAGTGCTCGAGCCTCGTTACGCTGTCCCATCCCGTGCGGACATAAGCCAGACTGTGGTCCCAGCCCTTTACAGTCGCACACGAGCAGTGATTGAGCACGAGCTGTCCACCGCACCCGCCCTTGCACTAACAACAGATGGATGGACCTCTCGTCCAACTGAAAGCTACCTCACGGTGACCGCCCACTTCATTAACTGTGAGTGGGAAATGAAAAACCCAGTTCTACTGACGCGACCTGTGTATGAACAGCACACTAGCTCCCACCTAGCTGAGAAGCTACAAGAGGCAGTCGCAGAGTGGAAACTAGAAAAGCCCAAAACCATCGCCGTGACCACAGACAATGCCAGAAATATTGTTAACGCCGTCAATGAAGCAGGACTGGGTCCACAAATCGGATGCTTTTTATGCTTACTGTTTGATGCTCTACAGGACCAGGCTGTACCAACTATCTCAGGGGGGTCTATACGACAGTGGAACTGAGTACAACTTGCACTACTGTCTGTTCAAAATAAATGAAAAGAAACCTAACCTTATGCATTTGGGATTTTTGTTGCTTTTTTCCTGTTGTACCATACTCGTACCAAACCGTGACCCCAAAAACCGAGGTACGTACCGAACCGAGCCACGGTTCGGTACGTACCTCGGATAGCTTAGCTCACTACATTTTCCAAGTAGCTTGCCCAACACTGATGGGAGTGTACTGATGGTGATGGCGGTGTCCCTTTACCCTTTAAATGAGCCTGATGGGTGCTAGTTTAAACTTTCTACAGTAAGCCTCGACAGAAAGCAGACATTAAATGCTGCTGCCTCCATCACACAGGCGTTTGTCAGTGTGAGAAAGCATCCAGCTGAACCAAAGACTGAACCACTGTGTGTCGACAAGGCCTGCTAACAAAGACGACCTTTCAGCACTCAGCAGTTTCCCCCTTCTCTCTTGCTTTTCGCAGCAGCATTCACAGCAGTTCCAGATCCACTGACAGAGGATCTTGTGCACTGGCTGGCCTGCCGTACATCTCTATCTCTGCTATCACGTGGTGGAGCAGGGTGACACCGGCATTCACCTTTGTCCCAGGTGCAGGCAGGCACCACCCACATGCCCGACTCTGCAAGTTGGTACACAGGACACTCAGCACAAAGGCACCAGCTCAACACTGAGTAATCACTATGTGCTGTCCCTGCAGAGGCTGCCATCCACAATTCATTACATTGCAACAAAAGGAGAGAGATTAGACTTGTTTTAACCAGCCAGATAACAAATCACACTTTGCTATCTAAATAAAGTTTCCTTATTGGTTTCCTGGTAGATCAACAACAATCCATTCAACCAGGCACAAAGTAATAATTGACATACTTCCTTAGAGGTTCACTGAGACCAACAGTTAAGAAATCTACTTAATTTTAATGACAAGGGGGCTATTAGCGAGTAGTCACGTAAAATCTGTATTAGCGCATGATTAGTTATTCAATTAATTAGTCAGTCAACAGAAAATGAATCGCCAACTATTATAATAATCTTGTAATCTTTTAAGTAATGTTTCAAGCAAAAAGGCCAGACATTCTTTGGTCACAGCTTCTCAAATGTAAGCACTTGCTGTTTTTCTCTCTTTTGTTATATAACTATAACATATCTTTGGGTTTTGGACTGATCGGTCAAGCAAAATAAGCAACATCTTGGATTCAGGGGAACTGTGATGATGGGCATTCAAAATTAGACCATTTATCAAAAGCAGAAATTATGATAACCAAATCAAAGCTTAAAATAGATGATGAAAGATATTTCATCAAAAATCACTTTATTCTACACATCTCATATAGAATTTTACCAAAACAATTTGCACTAACCAGATCCTGTAAAAACATTACATTCTGCGCTCCTCAGTGCAACTGGGAAACCATGAATGATTCGGCTGAGACCAACAGTCATCAACTTGGACTGAACTGCAGCTGTTTACACAGAGCAGAGAGGAGGCGACAAGAGAGCTTGTAAGTAGAGGTTGTAAAAATGTAAATAGTTCAATATGTATAGCATGTGGAGCCCACATTTTCCCCAGTACTGGTAACACTTTTGGGAATTTGGAAAATGTTGTATAAATTCCATTCCATTTTTTTTTGTCAAAGAAATTATCAAAGAAATTCAACTTGAGTATTTTCCATTTTTTATGATTTCTAGCATTATAACTGTGCTATGCTGCACAAAAGACATTTTTGAATTCTCCCTACTTCTAGCCATGATTGCACCGTTTCCATCGAGATGCAGGACTTCCTGAAAATGCTTGGGGTACAACATAACTGTACAACATACTTCTAAATAAACACCATCATCTAAGAGCATTTTCCTAGTCCTATACTTTGTCAACAATTATTTTAGACTATCTATAAGTGTGCAGTTACCACTGAAGTGATTGACAGACAATGGAGGAGAAACTACTCATGTCAAGCACATGTTAGCAGGTGTTGGTAGATAACAGGGCTGTTACTTGTGTTAGTCCATAAGGAAGAGCTCAGTAACAGCCTCTGACAAAACATAAGCCCTACTGGGCGGGCAGTGACATTCACTGAGTTATCAGGGACAGACAGAAACACGTGGACAGAGCGTCTGGGTGAGCCCGAGAATTGACAAGGGAGAAGCCCTCTTACAACACCAGTGCACAGGCTGAAAACTGCTTAAACAATAAGAGTCCAATTTGTCTAGTTGGTGTTGAAAATATAAGCCTAAAAGAGATAGCTATTGTGAACATCAAAGAAGCAATTAGAGTCACTGTAGTGCTGAAAGTACAATTAATGAGAAAACATGAATCGCCATCTGAAATTAGTCCTCAAAATGAAATCCTAAATAATCCTGAGTTCTCACAATCGGGCCCTACTATTAGCTTGTTGACACCATTATCCCACTTCCTCCTCTCACTGTTGTACATTCAGATAAACGCTGGGTCCAGTGGTGCCACAAGATCCATGGAGCAGTGTTATGGCCCTAATGCCAGATCCAGATATAGCTGGACACCATGGGGATAAAAATACCCAAACAGATGGGAGGGTTCACAGGCAAGGGGGGAGAGGCAGCCAGCACAACTAAAGATTTCAGAGGAGAGGAGAACTGCAATTACAGCTGTTTGCTAACCTCTGCCTTCGATGTGGTTAGCAAAGCCTTCAGTGGATGCCCGTTCAGAGATAATGACCTCGCTGGGAGATACGATGTGGTGGAGATGACGCCAAGCCCACCCATCAGCTCCAGTATGACTACTTAACTGGAGTTTCAGTTTGGCCTTGCTTACATTAAGACATTATCAGAGAGAGAGAGAGAAATATCTGCCAGCGATCAAAGCTCTACAAGTGGCAACACATGTACAGCAAAGAAAAGATGTGAAGAGGAAAGTTGATGTGCGGAGGAAATGGTTGAGCAGTCACCGGCTGGCCTAGAATCTACAACGCATCAAAAGACAAACAGGCCTTGACATTTCATGTGGTTTCTCACAGCCTGTATCAATGTTACTAAACCAGAGGCTTTGAAAAAAAAGGGTTCATGCTGACACAAAACAAAAAGACACGGTAAATTATTGATTGCTCATAGGGCCTGGTGTGCGCTTATTAGAGGGAGAGCTTCCACAAGAATTGATATCAACTCCACTGACTGAGGGAAATGTTGCTAGATAGGAAGTTTGAAATGTTGGCTTTTACAAAGAATATTGTTTATATTTTACAAACCTTCAAGGCATACGTGTCAGTCCAGAGGACAGCAAGTAAGCCTTGTTCACACTTGTTTAGAACCACATCGAGGAACTAAATGTTACAGCTGAAAAATACAACGTTTACTTTAAGTTTGCCCTCTTTTTGAAATGCTGTAAAAGGAAAACGAATGCCTGCCCTGTGGAAAAAAACACCAGTCACGAAGATATTGTTTAAGATATTATCCAGTCTAGTCTTCACCTCTTTGATAAGCACAAGCAGATAATGGTTGACTCATTAACAGTACATGGGGCAAACCTGTGTGAGGAGGGGGTGGGGAGGCAGTTCTTATTTACTTCCTGTATCTGACTGTCTAAGGTCAAAGAGTCAACTGCACTGCACTGTTGCACATTAAAATAAGCTTTTAACATAATTTTAACTGCTAATAATAAACAACAGGAGGTAAGCAGGATTATTCATATCAGAGATTGATATTGGAGATGTATCAGAAGAGTTGTGCGGTCCAAATGTGTGTTCATATTTCTATGTTACTTCAACAACCCTGAGGGTGTACTTACCAATTTGATGGCCACATATTCGTTAGTATAGAGATTTTTTCCCAACCGCAGCTCTCCAAAGTTCCCGCAGCCGATTTTTTTACCCACACGAAAGTTTGGGCCAACCATAAGAACTCCAGAATTGGTCCCCGAACTCCGGCCCCCATGTCCAGTCCTGCTGCCTGCTGTCTTAGACATCTTTTTCCCTTCCTCTGTCTCTCCCTTGCCCCCTCTCTTATCAAAATCCATAAGCTTGTGATACCCTGGCCTCTCCACGGTTATTCTCCAGCCATGCAAACCATAGAAACTCCAATAACAACGACAGAGGATGCTTTAGGGAGGGGGAGGGAGACAAACTCTCACAGGACAGAGGAAAGGTGTTGCTGTTAAAATGCGCAATGGTTCAGAAGACACTTGAATGAGCTGAAGTGCCCCGCGTGTTTATCAGACAGCTCTTCTGCCGAGTGCTTCCCTTTTTTTCTTCGTGTTCCTTGTTTACCAGAGGGGCTCCTTTCTTGTGTGTTTCTCCAGCTCCAGTCTCAGAGTAACATGTCCCTGCCTGAAGAATAGGCAGGTAGTGCTAGTATGTGCCCACAGACGCACATACAATACTAGTCATAAAAAAGCACTCCGAAACCCAGCTACTGCATCCACAAGGCCACTTGGGAACATCTCCTGGAGTGCCTCATTCCTTTTCGTCAGCCTTCAGTGACACAGTGGACACTCTCCATGTTGCAGGGCCACAGCAGAGACGTGGCAACCCTGAGTCTGGGAAAACAGCGACGAGAAAGACAGGTAACGGATGGGGTCGATGTCAGCTGGATATCTGAAAAAGCAAAAACATACAGAAATCAGTCAGTTTTCTGTATAGCCTGTAACAACAATACAGATCATCTGTCACAAATAAACTCAGTCATGACTTATTATTACAATATATGTTTTACCATTTAGAGTTATATAAAATTTAAAAAACACCATACAATCATAATCTGTAGCTATCAATACAAGCCAAATCTGTTCTTATAACACTTCATGGCCAAGAAGAGATTAACATTTTCAGAATAAAACTTTAACCTTTTACTTGAAGATCAAATTATGTCTACTGTGGCTGTTCCTTACTACAGCTGAAATGAGATCTTGCTCCAGACCGGCGCAAAGCAAATTCAATAAAGCAATCGATATGAGCGGAAATATTCCACAGTGGACCTCAGGCATGAGAAAAAATATCTCTTTTACAATTAAACATATTTTTTTTAGAAAGCACAAAACACAGTGCCTTATAGGGATTTTGTAGATCACAAAGTTGTATTCTTATAAACAACACTAATGTATCTAATGTTGTTGAAACTTTCAGGCTCAATTCTCAACAGCTTTTGCAAATGTGTAGATCCTCAGATACATACAAAATAACAGTGAAAAAGATCTGCACACTTCTGGTGTGCATGAATAAACACACATCCAAGGTCAGGATTTTTTTTAATTAATGTTTTTATGATGCTCATGTTTTTATGTTTTATGTTATATGTATTCATGTATGGCTGTCAATGTTCTTTTTAAATGATCTTGCTCTGTGCAAAGCAAATTCCCCTAGGGGCAATAAAGGTTTCATTCATTCTTTCACTGAGCCATACACTATAATAGAAGCAATGCCAGGCACGGGCGACGTCAATCACAACCATAATTTCGGTTTTCTTTGGCAGTGTAACTTGACCATCTCTGTGCAGCTTTTTGCTAACAATCACATGCAGACGTCTCTGTCCAGAGCGGCTCTCCTAACTCCCCCATGTCCATGAGCTAAGATGTTAGCAGTGCTGAAGAGAGCAGGTAATGCAGGCACTAGTGAATGGGCATCTACTCTTTCCTATGGAAAGGCACTTACACGGATCAATGACTGCTGTAATGCCTCCTCACATCGTAACATTTGCATCATTGGGAAGCATATTATTGGAGGGATTTGGATACGGTCTAGTCTACAGCTAGCTCAGCTATGTCTGACATCACAGCACTAAAGTAGAGTATTATCAGGCGTAAGTATGCTGATGATGGGTAAGCATTGTTTTATGTTAAATAGTTATTTCAATCATTCACACATTTGATACCTTTGTGATTTTTATCTGTTCTATAGAGCTGGGGCAACGGGCACACAAATCTGCGGCAGGCAGACAGCGCTGTGTTTCTTGGATTTATTCATTGTCAACACAAAAACCAACACAGAAAGACGGTAATAAAACATTAGCGTAGTGAATCGGCTCTGTTCTAAAGGCTAACAGCGCTCGATTAGCACACTGATAATATGTTTTAATGCAAAGCCGAAACGATATTTCATACGGAGTATGTATGGACTCTGGCTCAATGCGTAAATCACACAATACATTTCTCACTACTGCTGATGTCACGATCCCCTGCTCTATAGAAAGTTTAATCTACAAACAATTGGAGAGATGGATTTTTGAGGAGGCAAGGCTTTATTAAAATTACACTTGCTACTGAAGTCTGAAACGCCTTGAGGTGCATGTAAAAGTTAATAAACAATACATAAATAAACAAATAAAATCTTACTGCACACCTGAGAAAAAGAACATTTATAAACCAGGGATGCAATCGATCATTACACTATACATTACTTGTGTCTTCCTCGTAGCATGCTGCTTGGTGATACTTACTGTAGGAAATGAGAAGAGACTAGCCTACCTGGTCACAAGATTGTTAGTGCAATAAACATGGTGGGTAAAAGCAAAGTCATGATCACAACACCTACTGAAATGGCAAAGTGCACTACGACAAGCACTTCATTTGTCAAGGTGACCCAAAAAGTAAACTAGTCCATGCTTTTAAAACACAACATATGACAATGTTTGACTACAAGAAAGGACAGTGATGTCCCTGGAAAACAACAAAGCTCTAAACAACTTACTGTCGCAGGTAACTTTTTGGCCATCTTGGCCCACATGTCTAGACTGACTAATTTCAGGAAGTTCTGTATTCTTTTTCAAATCAGCTGTTTGACATAGGCCTAGCTATCAAGTTGTTTAAAACATACCGAGTAGTCATATATTCCAAGTTTTAAGGTGGCACATAAAAATACAGAAAACACCTCGCCAAAACGAAACCTTACGTCAGCTTGCAAAAATTAACATTGTAGTCGATACAGTTAGCTCGTAATAACACGACACAAGACGATTTCAAAGGTTATACATTTGAATCCAACTATCAGCAGAGAGCCTCAAATCGACAATAAACAGCAGTACCCGGACCAGATTGACATATTTTCCCTCCCCGTGGTCTGCTTTTTGAGCTTATATTAATGCTAGCTATAATAGCCAACTGGCTACCGAATAGTGGTTGGCAGCTGTCATTTAGCGGTTAGTTTCGGGTGATTCAAAGTACCTGGTTTCTTTCTCTGGTAGCATAAAGTGTGTTTTCCGTTGTGAGATGAGAAACAGAAATCTTACAATTAAACCCCGTCGATAAGTGTCTTCTGAAGGGTTAACATTACACTAGCTGGTTCGGCGGACAAGGCCAGATACTCTCAGGCTATCTTGGCGTTAGTTAGCAAGCTCAAGTTAGCTCGATATTGTTCAATCGCAGGCAGTTTGTTTCTGTTTAAGCGTTTTCTTGTGCTATATAAAAACTGCATTAACGACCAGTTAAATCTAGAGAAGACGTTTATCTTCACGTTGCAGCTAAATCGAAATGTCACATAGCAATGTTAAGCTAACCTAGCTAGCACTTACCAAAAACACCGTTTCTCTTGGCCCAACGCCTGATAAAAAAACAGCTAACGATGTAACGTCAGCTAATCTGTTAACAACACTGTTACCATAAGAACACAAGCTAGCTAACCGTTAGCGAACTGATGCAAATTGAACAAGTCGAAGCAGGACAGAGCATAAAATATTCATTGATTGTCATTCCCTGTGCTACATTAACCTGGTTGTTAGTTAGTAAATGCTTAATAACTGAGAAATAACAAAGTCCCAAGCGACGTTGTAACTAGTTAATGTCATCGACTGGAGTAACATTTGGATAAAAGGGATCGTTGTTTCACCTGAGAGTATCGTTTTTGGATTCCAGCTATAGCCATTACCCTGACCACTGCCGGGCAACTCCTTAATCCTGTACAACCGACTGCACACACCAACGGCAGCCTGGGATCTCTTACCGCTTAGCTCGCTAGCTAGCCATTTAGCAAGCTAGCACACGAACCATTAGCATGTACGGCGGGATGGTGTCTTAAAAACAACTGTTACGAATACATTTCTGTCGCCATAGGAACGCGTATTACCTTTAAATTTCAGCTATCGAAACGCAGTCGAAGTCATGGTTCTTCGTGTGTGGGTATCTTTCTCATTTCGGTTCTCTTTTGCCCTCAAGTTGCTATGATTTTGCTGTTGTCTCTTTAAGCCTCCCTCAGCTGCCGATACCCGGGCGCAGCGTCACTCCGGCTCCACAGCACCGTGCTGCGCTCAAAAACGGACGCAGATGGTTTGCAGAATAAAGCAAAACATCAGGCGTGCGTAGCTCACTGAGTAGCTGCTGCAAACCAAACTGGTCGATTTAGTTGACAAATTTACTTTTCTTCCCAACTGTAAACAACAGATGCACTTTTTGTGAAGGGGAAACAATTGAACATGTGTTTGACAAGTATTAAGGCCAGGAGGAAGATATATAGGCATATACCCTTTATATTTTTTGCATTTCAAAAATAATAATAATACCAAGCATAAGAAAAAAAATAATCAGAGGAGGCATTTCGAGAATAAAGTTGAAGTGTCGAGAATAAAGTTGAAATACCATTCTGAGAATAAAGTCAAAATGATGAGAATAAAGTCGAAATGTTGAGAATAAAATCGAAGTATTGAGAATAAAGTCAAAATGATGAGAATAAAGTCAAAATGTCGAGAATAAAGTCAAAATATTGAGAATAAAGTCAAAATGTCAAGAAAAAAGTCGAAATGTCAAGAATATGAAGTCAAATGTTGAGAATAAAGTCGAAATGTTGAGAATATAGTTTAAAATTCTTAACATTTTATTTTTGAAATGCAAAATTAAAATAAAAGATCACATTTCTTTCCTTATGCCTGCCCCTAATACTCTTCTGTATTTATTGTTCTGTAGATTGTTTTCATGCTACTTCTTTTTGATTTACAGAGGAACCTTTCAAAACCATTTTTAAAAGATATCATACTAACAAAGATTTATATAGCCATAGGCCTATTACTCACTATAACAATCTCAATTTTACTGCAGATGAAACTGACAATTAACTTGATTAATATCTCAGCAAAATATTATATCCATAAAATGATAGACTATGACTTAATAGACTACCCTCCTTTTATATTTTTAAAGATACCAATTTTAAAATGTATTTGACTACTATTGAAAACTTAAAACTCAAAAGTATTTAGACATTTCAGATTTACTCAAATCGTTTAGCAGACCCTGAAGGTTTTTGTTATTCTTTTCCCTATACATGTTTTTATTTGTTGTAGTCTACAATTTCATTTATGTTTATATTATTTTTATACTATGACATATATTTACTGCAACTTTTATAATGAAAAACTGGAACATATGTACTCCATGTAATGGATGTATTGAATTTTCTCAATAAAGTTGGGAAAAAAGTTGACAAATGTACACTCTTAACAGAACTAAAGACCAGATTGTGTGAAGACATTCAAACATCTAACCTGGTAAACATGTGCAACACAATTATATTCTTTAGTTTGCTAATTTAACACAAATTAGGGGATTATTATATGATCCTCTCAAACATGTTTGTTTCGTTTTTGCCAAAATGTGACTACAGTCAATATTTTGAGTCAACAGAGATGGAAGAACTTAGATATTATACTTAAAGTAGCAATACCACAGTGTAGAAATACTCATCAATTCAAACGTACTTACGTAAAAGTACAAGTATTCCTTTCTTTCCTTTGAATGAGTACAAATAATACAGGTATATCTTATTCTTTCAGTCTTGTAAAATGTGTCCCAAATACATTTTAAGTGAGTGAAACCTGTCCTACTGGCAGTACTACTAAACCTCACAGGAAAGAAAAGAAAACACAGAGAATTCAGGTACAAATGGTTTTATTTGACATTTCTTTGTTGCAGTGTCTAGTTACAATAAGGAACTTCTCTCAAATGCTTTTTCCATCATTATTACTGTGTGCAGCTACTTGTCGGCCGCTAGATAAAGCTGGAGGAGACGATGTTATCTTTAAATGTGGTGTTTACACGGCTCGTTGTCTGGAACCAAAGTGTGATGTATTAAGGCGAGACACTACCGACAACAAGCACTGGTCAATATTGATATTTTGGGCTATTTTGCTTCGTCTTCTTTCAGACAAGTGGAAAGAAAACAACCAAAATACACATTCAGTGTTTAGTTTACACTTTGTCTATTTGTCTGTAGATTTCTCCTAAATTCACTTAAAGTTACCATTAGACAATGTCTCATTTGCATATTTAAACATAACATTTCAGAAAACTTTGAAATACTTCATGTAAGTAATCAACTGGGGAAGTTTCATTGTGATATCTATTAGTTAAACATTTTTACCCAATTCATTTCACAAAATATATGGAATTTTATATCTTTCAAGGCTGTTATATGTTTTATAATATGTTTTTTCTCATAATCTGAGCCAGAAATCTCTACTTCAGTAGCACTTACATACACCAAACTTTCCAGTTTTATTCTTACCTATATTCTGAATGTTTTTTACAGAGGGGGTTGTTCATATATTATTCATAGCCTGATTTATACAACATTTTATTCCTAAAAACATGGCGATGGCAGATGACAGTATTTTCTGATTTATGGAGTGATAAAAACTTAGTAATATAAAAAAAAGAATTGTCTTAATGTAAGTAAATCAACTAGCCGTGTTCACCTGTAGTGGTTCTCAAACTTTTTCATGTCAAGGGCCCCTAAACTGACACAAATTAAACCACGGACCCCCCCCCATTTAATAAGATTTTGTCCCAGGGCCCCCCATCTGATAGGATTTTTGCTTTTGGATGTTTTATTACAAAAAGTGTATGAAAGACATCACCCAAACAGTCATACATTCTGTCATTGTGTTACTTATTGATGGAGTTATAGTGAAAATAAATGATTCACTGTTTTGCTGGTGATTTTCTGGAAACCCCCTCAAGGACCCCTGGGGGTCCGCGGGCCCCACTGCCTCAAACACCAGACCTCCTTCAAGCAAAACTCACAAACTAAAAGCATCAACCTGTAGATGTTAATTAAAGCAGACCCAAGTTAGACGTGGAAGTCCATGACTGTACAGCTGTATTACATCCCTTTAGACAGACAGGTATTCAATAAAGCTCTCTAAATACAAATGTATGTTCTGTCAGTAGTCAGTAAGTGCTTCTCCACGCAGGGTTTCTTCAGGTGTACCTGAGTCCACAAGGATACAGCACGTCTACAGTTACAGCCCCAGGTGAGGGTGAGGCTTACCGGAACAAGCAGTCTGCAGGGAGAGGCTACAGTTTTTAGTAACTGACGGCGGATGGACCCCCAGGGCGGAGCTGTGCTGCTGTATGAGGGGCCAGAACAACGGGGGGAGAGGCTGGTGGGGCGGGTGGCTGTAGCGCTCCCCCGCCATGAAGGGGAAGAGTGGAGGAGAGTGAAGGCACCGTGAAGCATCAGAGTCTGAGGGAGCGAGAGGAGGACAAACATCCCTGGTTTTATCCACATGAGGAGGAGGAAGAGGAGGAAGAGGAGGAGGGGGGATGTTTCTGTCAGTGTGTGATGAGGTGATGTCCTGTTTGTCTTCAGTCCTGGCGTCCTCCTGTCCCGCCGTGCTGCGATGTGATGTCTCCTCCAGACTGTGGTCCCTGGAGAGCGGGGAGCACCTCTGACCTTTACGAAACTTTGCCCTCCTGTTCTTGAACCACACCTGGACGAGAGAGAGAGAGAGTAAAACAGCAAAGGTACATTTATTTATATGGTACAGCATGGCATACACAAGGGAGTGCACAAGTGCTTTATGAAGATTTAAATTGTAAAAATAAACCAAATTTAAAAGACTGAATAAAAAATGTGAACATATGTAGAAATTTAGAGGTAATCCTGATGGGAAATTATAGTAAATACCTATCTATGTCAAGTCATTTCCTTATTGTAAAGCACTTTGTGCTGTGCTTCTTGTATGACAGGTGCTGTATACAGATATTATTATTAAAGTTATTATTATTATTTGGCCCATGGCCTAGCTTTCAACCAAATACAATTGAAAACTGTTAGAAAGATATTCTGCTAACTGACAAACACAAGCGGTGACAGGATATCATATCACTGACCGTGTTGATTTCAATAGTGGATTTTATGGTTAAAACTGACAGTTGTATTATCAGCATTTATTTTATATCTAGATGAACTTTTAAACTGATCTCAGAGGGACATCCCCTCATTTACAGTGCATTAAAGAAATGTGCATCCATGCGCACACTACCCCTGCAATCGACATCTCTGAAGGTATACAAGTCCGTTCTTCAGTCACAACAATTATTGCAACATTTATTTGATCAAGTTGAAAGTGCGACCGCATTTTCAAAGGGTGGCTGCTTCTGACCAAAAGAATTGGAACAAAAAATGGTTTTCAATATCTGATCAAAGAGAGCCCAAAGTGCTCCTGAAAATCCGAATCTCCCCGTGGCTCAGCTTGGTACAGAGCCTTGGCACAACAGGGGGAACCAAACCACCACTCACACCCCCATGATCTAAGAAAAGAACAGCATTTAAAAGCAGATTAATTGATGCGTTCAGACAATGGCTGGATACGGCATAAAAGCACAGGAAAAACGAACATAAAGTTCAGGTCATTAGAATTAATTGGACCCAAGGTTAGAACATCTCACAGTGGGGAGGGATGGGAAAAGAACAGTACATGAGGAGAGCAGTCCAGCAGGCACGTCTGCAGCTTTTCTCACACTGGGGACATTTCACATATGTTATGTTTAGACTGTTGATTAGGGCTGCACAAAATATCTTTTTTTTTTTTTTATCATCATCGCAATATCAACTTGTGCAAAAAACACATCGTGAAATCAGGGATTTTTTTGACGATCAATTTTGTGTTCAGTTCAATGTTCAATTTCTTCAAGAAATAACTTCCTTTCAGTTTTTCTTAATTCAATTTAATTTTAGCAGTATACTGAAAGCAGCAGAAAGGCAGAACTGATATACTGATAATTTATTTATCGCAAGTAATATCGTTATCGCAATGTTCAACAACGTTATCGCATATTGCATATTTTCCTCATATCATGCAGCCCTACTGTTGATGACATTGTGATTGTTACAGCATGCAAAATAATATTTTATTGGTAAATATGTGGCCTTGCACTAAACTTAAAGGCCCACTCTGCCTTAGCAAAAAGCAGTGACGTAGGTGATCCATAGAGGTTACCACAGTAAGATAATCAATAGGTTTATAAATAATATTGTGAATGCTGGGAGCTATGTAATGTAAGCTAAGCAAAGCAATTCACTGCTGTGGACGTCACGTTAGTTCAGATCCAAAGTCAGCAGCAGACCAGCAACTCAGAGGTAAAATTGCTGTTTTTGTCAATGGAGTCTGGTGGCTTTGATGAGAGCAATATAACAGCTTCAGATCCCTGTTGGAAAGGGCTGTTTGACAGCCAGGTAAAGCAGTGAAAATATTCTATATAGCATACACTTAAACTCATATTGATTTTTTAGGCGGTCCTTTTTTTAGGTGTTTAAAATATGTTTTGTTGCAGCCCGGTCCACAGCAGTACACATCGCTCTCTTGAAAGCCACCAGACTCAAAAACATTCATTTTACCTCACAGAAACGTCCACAGCAGTACATTGCTAAGCTTCCGTGCTGGTAACATTACTCCTGTCTGCTTATATGTAACAACGCCATCATGTAGAAACCTATGTCATGTGGGAAAAGTTTTTAGAAGTGCTTGTTGGGAAAAACAGCATTTTGATGCTAAAACATAAGTATTTTGACCAAAATGTGAATGTTTGGATTTGAAAACTTAAGGAACACTACTGAGAAGCTACAGAATGATATAAAAACCTAAAAAAACAAAGAATAATCGAGTCAGCCTTTAAAGAGATAGAATAACAAGATGTATTATCATTTACCATATACATCTCACCTCTAAGCATTGAAAATGCAAAATGCATATCCAAACACCACTGCCATGTATTAAGAACTACAGTGACTATAACACCTAGTATATCTGTGTTTCATAAAAACAGAAACATCAACAAGAACAAACTCAATAGAAACATGAAAGAAGCACATTGACACAGTACACCCTCAGCTTTCGGCAGAAGAAAAAGATCTGAAATAATAGATCTTTACAGTGAGTTTTTCCCTGCTCTGTGACTGACAGGGGTACGAACAGGGCAAAGGGGGGAGGTGGGGTAGAGGGCAGATGGAGACCGACAGAACAAAAAAGAAATGTTGGAAGTGAAAGATTGATGTGATTTCTATTTGGAATACTTAAAAAAGGAGCTCGCTTTCACCTCACCAAAATAAAATGTTCAAAGCAGAAAATTCACATGAACTCTGTCTGACTTTTTTCACCTGCTCTCTTCTACTCCTTCCCTCTGGTAAACAATCTGAAATCTGTCAAAACAGTGAGAGAGGAAAAGGGAGGTGTAACAAACGTAGTGCAGTATTTGGGGGAGAACCCAAACTCAGTGTCCTCATAATTACAAAGTGTGTAACTTGAAATGAACCCATTGAACTTCTGCTGAACTTCTTCATAAGGAACATGACTTACATACTGTAGCTCTGGGGAATGCCTTTTATTGCTTAAAGGACTGATCCTACTACAAACCACACACGCAAATCAAAATGTCAGAATCCCTCCCTACTAATCACACTGAAAGACGAGTTCTCCTTTTAGAATGTAAAACACACGCATCACTGTTTGACTGAATTTAAATTGATGACAACTCCCAGTTGTTCTATATATTTAGAAGACCTACAGCTTAATACACACGATTCACAAAATGAAATGCAGAAAAGATCAAAATTGTTTGGTGTATGACGAGCTGCTTAAAGGAATAACTTAACGGCTGGCTGAAAAGCAATGTTTCACTGCCCTCTGTGGTTGCAGGTTTCAATTCTGCTTCACCTCTGACGGGCGTGGTCAGAAAGTGTGCACGTTTATACCTGTAACCACACCCAGTGCATTTCTAAATCACTGCAGCAAAGGTCAAAAGGAGCACAGGAAGGGATCAAAAACACGATTTTCAGTTACTCTTTAAACACAACATAAATGTATATTATCACCAGAACTAATATGAGTACTACATAGGGATGGGTGATATATATGTATATATATACTATCATGATATTTCAGGGTAATGACAATATTAAATAAATAAATAAATATTGAGCAATCGTGCCATGTTTGTTGAATGAAAATTTATCAACACGTCATCACGTCACTATATCGTTGATATCATATGACACTTTTTTATCATGGACAAATTTATACCTGTATTATTGTGAATATGATATGATATGGCACAGCCCTAGTACTACAATAACACATACACAGTATGTGATTGATATACTGTAGCACCGTATCTTGCACATAAATGTATTTTTTATTTAATTATTTCATTAATTGAGTATTAAATGTGAACATGTGCTGGCCACAATATTAATTTAGAAGATACTTAGTTTTATGAGCTGAGTGCATCTTTGTGTCATACTTTAATTTCTATTTACCTGAAATGCACTTTCATCTGTGCTTGGAGTAATGATATATTTCCATGTTTACTGGTGAGCAAATAATTGGATATGAGAGCTATGGAGCCTTGAGGTCCAAACAATGCTTTCAGAATTATGAGGCTCTCAAATTGTTGCTTCTGTAACTGCATGTCATTGCTGTGATTAGAAGGATGGGACAGATATGAAGTCTATAAAATAGTTTTACTCATATGCTTAAAAGTGGGACCAAATTCCTGCCACTTTGAGAAAGTTGGTTAGGGCCAATTTGCTACTCTGAGATACTTGATGAATATGGGCCAATCAAAAATAATCTAGGATAATCAATTTAAAAATAAAAATAAAAAAGTAAAAAAATAAAACAAGCACATTTTCCCTATTTGAAGTCTGTTTGCTTCAGAATCAGCCATGCCCAATGACATGATGTTCTCTGACCATGTTAGCTTTTAAGACCACACACACACACACACTGACACACACATGTGCGCACACACACAGAGTAGTTTAGCCCCTAATGAACAATTAGAGATAAGAGGCTGGGCTTTTAGTGCTAATGTAGCCAAGGTAGGGTAATCTGATGCCTTTAGGCTGATAACACTGTGTGAGTGTGTGTGTGTGTGTGTGTGTGTGTGTGCGTGTGTGTGTGTGTGTGTGTTTGCTTGTGTGCATAAATGCATGTGTGTGGTCTGATAACAGTCCCTGGCTGAGAAACAATCATATCGGAGAGAAAAGGTCCAGCTGCATTAAAGCCCACTGGAAAGGGGCGACACTGGCTGAGAAATAGTAATATGAATACATACAAATTAGCTCCCAGTCTTAGATGCATTTCAGTGTTTTAAATATATTTCCCATCAAAGCAAATGCCACGTACTCTGTCTATATTAGTTTGAATATTTAATTCATGCTCTCTGCAATATGTTCTTTTCCTTTTCATTCCCGTGTTGTTATTTCTTCCAAAAGGAAGATGTGTAGTCAGAAGTATCTGATGTCGACATCAAAAAGCGGATGAGGAAGACCCAAAACAAAGCTTAGACCTTGAAGAAGAGGACGATAATGGTAACGATGAAACGGCTCAATGTTGACGAGCCAGATGCTCGATGTTGAAGGAAACACTAAGAACAAAGAGGTAGAAGGGCGGGACGTGAACCGCAGTGAGCCAGGCAGTGTTTTTCCAGCTAATACAATCAAACGCACTATTGATCTGAGGTGAGCCACCGATGGCTGCTGCTGAACTAAAGTTCATGGCTTTAAAATCAAATTAACATGATTGAGTTATAGATATAACAGCTAAAGAGCTGCTTGATGCAGCGTCTAAATGTACGTCTGGTTTAACATGGATGTACGCTCCAAACACACGCACGCACGCACGCACGCACGCACGCACGCACAGGAGTGGCTGTAGGTAGGTAATATTGTGGTTCTAGTTTGTTGTGAATCTCACCAGTCATACAGGCTGCTGTGTATCTGGATCCCTATGAGTCCCCATGTGTACACTCTCTCATTCATGGTGATTGTAGGATAAAAGCTATAAATATCACTTTAGAATCGGTGGTTGGATGCCAGCAGAGTTGGAAATTCACTTTTTTGCCCACCTGCCACTGGCTGGATTCCAAAATCTACCAGCCATTCAATAGATGACCATTGTCTTTTTTTGTTTTTGGGCTCGCATATGGAGCAAATCCAGCAGCCACTTGCATATTTAACCAGCACGTGGCGGGTGCTAATTTCCAACCCTGGTTGCTGCGAGTGATGTCTACTTGTATTTTGAATGTGGTTATGTTGTATATGCTTTGTGTTTTTATTTTTTTTTGTGATGTTGTGTTTGTATGTGCGTGATATCTACTTGTATTTTAAACGTTGTTATGTTGGATATGCTTTGTGCTTTTTATTCGTTTGTGATGTTATTGCTGATGTTGTTGTTAAGCACTTTATAACTTGTGTTAAAAAAGTGCGGTATAAATAAAGCTTTACACTTACTTCCATTCTCTACAGCTTTTTTATTATTCAGTGCTCATTAGTATGAAAGAAAAGCAGCAGTTTTAGCACTCCTCTTTGCACCTGTGGGTGCTGACAGACTGCTGACTAACCTTCTGGAGACTCTTGCTGCCCTCTGGAGGAAATCAATGCACATGACCACAAAGCTGAAAGAAATATCTCAACCTGGCATATTTCCTATAAATGTGGCTATTGTGACTCTTTATGGCTCATGTCAACTGTGCAGTTGTCACCTCCGCTGGGAGACGAGGAGTCACGCAAAACGACGATGCTGCACCTCCTACAGCTTTTCAGATAAACAGATTTTTTTATGTAAATCATTTCAAACAATTCTCCTACCACATTATGATCATTTGCATTATCAACTGATGTAATGATTAATTCATTTTGTCATAATTAGTGAATTAATTTCTTGAGTTATGGCCAAAAATGTATTATATGTGAGGTCACAGTGATCTTGACCTTTGACCACCAAAATCTAATCAGTTCATCCTTGAGTCCAAGTGGACGTTTGTGCCAAATTTGAAGAAATTCCCTCCAGGCGTTCCTGAGATATCGTGTTCACGAGAATGAGACATACGTACGTGCGGGCAGACAACCCAAAAACATAATGCCGTCGGCCATGGCTATTTACTTTCCTGTTATTGGTATGCAGTGAAAATTCACTGACCTGCCAGGGAACTTTAATATGAATATATAATTCACTAAAGTGCATTGTCAACCAGCACTGGTGTGACCTGACACACTCTACCATGAAGATGAATATAGTAGGCATACAATATATTATTTAAAAAAAAAACATTATGTACCCAGGTTCAAACAGAGAAAGCTTTTATATTGATGGCATATCAAAGTATCAGCAGCCATGCAAGAAATGGACACAATAACAGGAACCCCCCCCCCCAATGAAACCCAATACTACTGACCTGCAATAAGTACTACCTTTGTTTGGCTTGTCCAATTTCTGTTGCGAGTGTAAAAGTGTTGATCCAACCCCGTGGTAATGTTTGAGGTTTTTTTGTAGTTTGTGCTGGTTTGTAGTATATTGTACAGGTGTTCCTGTTATTGTGTCCACCCATAGTATATAATTGGACAGTTAAGGTGAAATCATAATAAAACCAAATCCCACTGATTTCACTCATCACATGTGGATATGGTCAGATGTGTCAGTCGTACTTACATTAGATTGTGTGTCTGTATTTTGGATTACTTTATCATCACAGTCATCCATGTCCATAGACGTTGTTCCTGTCTGCAAACGGAAGGCACAGCTAACATGCAGCATTCAAATGTTCAGCCATGCATTTAGCCTGCCTCGGATATCAATCTGAGTAAGTATGTATGGCATGCACCACTCAAGGTTAGTTTGTAAATTATTACACAAACTTATATTACTCACGGCATTGTGCAAATGAGTCACTGCTAAACTTTACAGACAGTTATGATGACATTAAAGCTGCTCTTAAAGGTACAGTGTGTAGTTTTTAGCAGGTTTATATATTAATTAAAATTATTAATGAATATTATATTCCATGTTTGCCAAGTCAGGCAGCTAAATACTACACATTGGACCTTTAATTCAATAATTCCAATGCAATACTGTGCATGTATGTCTGACCAACATTCACTTTTATAATAAAAACATAATTACACTGCTAAAAGAGAAATGAATAGAGATTAATACAAAAACATAAACAAATTGCCTAAAAAAGCAGAAACAGAGATCTGTCTTACCTTAGTTTTCCTCCTGCTGAACTGGAAGATACCCAGAAGGCCTTTCTTCTCCGCTCTGCCCAAACTGTTAGTACTGGAGCAGATGGAGTCTATGAAAAAAAAAAAAAAAAAAAAAGAAAAGGAGGAGGAAGACATGATAGTGTCAGTGCCTCATAAAAGCAAAGCAAAGAAGTCAGGATCATTCTCAGACATGATGAATTCAGTAGAAGTGAGTGACAAATGATCCCAGCATGCACAGGATAATTAGGTTAAAGCTCACATGTAAGCCAATTTGGTTCAATTCTTACAATTAATTTGCTTTATTTAATTTGTGTGCACTTTTATTGGTAATTTATGGTCTACATCAGTGGTTCCCAAACTGAGGGGCATGACCCGAGTCATAACAAAGTGGGGGGGGAGGGGACAACGACAAAGCTAAATATAAATAAATTATTATTCCCAGGGAGTTGGTATACTTGCCATTTTTGTACAGATGGGTCATTTGGGGGAAATCTGTTGAAAGCAGTAAGTGCTACACAAGAATGAATGTTACACAGTAAAAAAAAAAAAGAAGAAGATGAATGCTGCAGTGTCACTTTTAATGCTGCATTCTAGTTTTTTCAGTAAGCTGTCACACACTGAAGTTCTGTAATAATTACAGGCATGTTTCAAATAAATTCTATAGTTTGCAAAGGATGTGTCTAAGAGTGTGGTTGTGTGGGTGGATTTGAGAGTGAGGGGGGGCCTTGAAAGTATTTGTATGAA
>JAOVVB010193399.1:0-11015 GCA_028570985.1 Heterobranchus longifilis
GAAATTCAGATCAAACTGTCAAACTAGGCAGTGCTGATCAAATATGAATCAAGATTCTGTTACTGTATTGCCTATTTATTAACACATTTTAGTGTTCTGTTTAGCTGTAATTTCAGAAAGTTTGCGACCAGGTTGCTATTTTTCTCATGCTTCAAGGTTCAAGCGCTCCAACCTGCATGTGCGTTGCTCTGATTGGTTGTCGGTCTATCCAGTTGTGTCCAGAGGCATTTTGGTCTTGGAAATCGAAAATGAATTGTGAGGTCCCAGACTAATTTCACATTTGTAAATTAGTCTGGTGATGCCAGGCTCTCATTTACCTTCACTTAAAGTGATTCCCGACTCAACAGTGTGTGACGAACTGACAGACTATACCATGATGAACAGAGGGAGGGGGGGATATCAAGATAGCATGGCATCGATAGCTTTCTTTTTTTATTATTTATTTTTTTTGTCTACTTGGGATGGGGTTTGGAGGGAAGGGATATGATGATGCTGAGTGTTACTTGTCAAAATCCAAAATTACAAAACTACCTTCCTGCATGAATTCCTCTCATTTTAACACCACCAATCTGACTATGCAGTGTTATTTCCTTGAGGGAGGTGAGAGCCAGAGGAGCGAGCAGTGATGTATTACCAATAATTGGTAGCCTGTGTGTGTTGGGAGATAGAAGGATTAGCTGGCACCTTAGTCACTGTGGAGGAGGGCTAGCTGTAGGGAGGGGATGCAGCTGGAATAATCGCTCCAGAAAGGAGCCATCACAGTGAGCCCCGGCCCACTCCACCCACCCGTTACGTAAGCATGAAGAAAGCAGATCAGCACTGTGACAGTGTGCATGTGTATTCACTGTAAAAATGCTTTGTGTAAGTGGACTTTTCTGCATGTTAAGGGAAGCTGCCAGTAGTTGCTTTAAAAACACATGTCAAAGAGGATGCAAATCTCCTCAGATCCACTGTGGAGTTGCTTAGGAAACCCAAAGTAGAGGGAGCAGCATGCAAACGGTTGCTGTCAAATACTTGAAAAGCATTAACACATTCCAATATGTTGCACTACAATAAGCTTTACTTCTAAAAATCATTAGTCTACAGTAATAATATAGAACAAATAATTGATGTTCTAGTGTTTGATGTTGTTACAGTCACTGGTAGAAAGTAATGAAGAGGCATTACTACATAAAAGTATGTAGTAGTGCTAGTAAAGTATAGTAGCACATTACATTAAAATGCTGCTTACAGGTTAATATATCGATAATTTATTACACTTACAGGGGCTTTTCTACATGAATACTTTTATTTTTGATATTTACTTTTACTTAGGTGGAATTGTGAATGCAGTACTTTTAATTCTTTTCACATTGTGGTGTTACTACCCTGGATAAAATAATTGAATTTTACAACATATGCAGTAATATTGAGGTAATTTTCCATCCAGACCATTAACAGTGATGCAGCTTTTATTTAGAAGGTGGGATTCAAGTACATTTTTTTTCTTCTTATATAATTTATTCATGCACATGGTTAAGATATTATATTATTTATTTGGCCAGTGGGCTAAACTGATACATATATGTATGAGGAGGAATTGTAGAAATCTGTAGTAGAAATCAAATACAGAAAATGAAGCAGACTGCATAAGCCACGCCCAACGTCCTGTATAATCTGAATACAGATGTTTTTGTGACAAACAGATACAGGTAGTAGCTTTATGTTACATACCTAGTTCATGTATGTATCCCATATTTCACTTTTTGTGCTCCTCAGCCTTCTTGTTATCCTGAATGTTTTAAGTCTTAAAATTTTAATTAAATATGATGTATTACACAGATTTTACACAGAATATTTAACCAAATCCTGTGAGTAATAATTTACTCTGCAGCTGGACAGTATTGCATTTGTGTGATGAAGAGCAGAATTCATGCCATCACAATACACATGGCCATCCTGCGAAAAATACTCACCAGATTGGGATTTTGTCATTGTATTTTCTGATAAAGCCTATGGATTAACCGTTAATGCCAAGGCTTAACAGTTACTTCCACTGTTAAAGTATAATTACATGATTAGAAATTTTAGCAAGCACACATGTCATTCTGTTATGTAACTTTATTTTTCATTTTTTCTTTTTTGACCCACATTTTATATGCTGCACAAAAACTCTAATAAACCAAAAGTTTGGAGGGACACAGATATGTCAGTCTGTAACTGACAAAGCTTGACATCTTGCACATGTTAAAGTTGGAAAAATTATGTGTTTTTTCTCTTTCTGGTTCTGTTTTTTCTGCACTATTTCAATTCCTCCCTTGATTTCCCTTTCATTTATAGTAGAAATCACAATACAAAATGTTAGATATTAAACAAAAAAAATAGTAACTGCTGTTTTGTCATGCAGTACAAAACAAATATTTGTTTTTATCAAGATGCACAGAAAAATCAGAATCAGAATAATTTATTGCCAAGTAGATTTCACGTACAAGGAATTTGACTTTCACGGTGCATAACAAGAAACAACACAAACAAAATATACACAAAACAAAAATAGAACCAAAAAAACAAGAGAAAAGCAAAAATATGTACAAGTGAGAAGAAAGCTCCAAAGACAGGAGGTGTGAATAACTCTAAAATATAAATAATAAATAATATTACAGTAGAAATATGTAAACAGTACATTCTGTATGAGAGCTGCGTAGTTTAGAGGATATAAACAGAGAATACTGACAGGAATGTGCAAATGTTCTCAGTATAGACGGTAGAAAATGTAATACTGTTTTAATTAAAATCATATTAATCATGAGGCTGATGTTGCTGTTGCTGTTAATAGTGATAGTGACTGATTAGTCAATAGATTGAAAATTAATCTTCAGCAATTTTAATAATTGAGTCACAATTTAAGTCTTTCATCAAGGAAACATTCCAATGAAAGTGTGAGCTGCTTTTCTCTGCTTTACATCATTTTAAATGTAATATATTTAGGTTTAAGACTTTTGGCTGACAATTTTATAAACAAAATGATGAAAAAAAAAACCCCAGATTAATTGATAATGAAAATAATTTTTAGTTGCAGCCATCTCATGTTGGCTACAATGTGAATGAGCAGAATGGATAGTAGCTGTACTGAAGGGATGTACAACTGGGGATGGCTCTAAATCATTTATGTTCAGTTGCACCACAACACTGTCTTGATAATATACTGGAGGCCTGGGGATGGAGAGTGGAGATTCCCAGCCAGGACACATTGTTTTAGACATATATACTCTACACACTCTGCACTATACTTATAGTAAGTTTTCCTCTGCAGGGCTTATGATGCCTTTTACACGCAAGCTATGCCTTAAATACTGTGCCAGCTGCCTTCTTTAAAGCTGCTCAGCGGCACAAAGAGTGAATGTTCCAGAGCTGGTAGTCACTGTCTTAATGTGTCAAGTTCTTAATGCTTGACACTAGACATGGGACGATATGAACGTTTTGTAGCACGATTAGGGCTGCACGATATGAGGAAAATATGCGATATTTAAACAGATAATAAAGTGTACTCAGTTCTGCCTTTCTGCTGCTTTCAATGTTCTGCTAAAATACAACTAATTACTTGTTGAATAAAAAAAGAAAGGACATTATTTCCAACATTCTTTTATTGAACTGAACACAAAAGGCACCATAAAAACAGAATGATATTTACAATTTAAAGTGCAGTTTTCTATTAATCTTTTCTTTTAACTAATTCAAAAACTCAAAGTGTTTTTGGGATGTGTCGCATTATTATTATCCTGACCAAAATAACTGCGATTCACAACATTATCCTAATAATCATAAAACACACTGGAATTACTTTACCTTACATTTTGTTAAGAAACACATTTATTGTATCACTGATAGGACACATCTTTTTTTTTTGTGAAAAACAAACAATAAATCAAACAATCTTAAATAAGGTAATTATAAATCATAAGGGCCCCCTTATTAAATATCGCAGTAGAATGGACTTGCAGCACAGAGACGCCCAGTGGAAATGCTGTAGCAGTTCCACATGCATACAAACTATTAAATTATCAAACTTGCATTTGTGTTGTTGTGGTTGATACATGCACTGCAATGTTACATGCAATAAACACTTTCACTTTCTTTTTGAATAGGCTGCATCAAATGAGAAGATGGTTTTCTGTAAAATAAAATAAATTCTATTTGATTTGAACTGTTACTTATGGGCTCTTGCCAAATTATTGTTACACTTAGAGGCTAAACTGTAGTAAGCTGCAATCAATTCGCCGGTCAAGTCACTGTGAGGATTTTCACGATTTTCACCATTATCCCGATAATGGAAATTCACCACAATCAACTTATTGTGAGTGTTTTTTTTCAATCGCAATCCGTGATAAAATCGATTATTGTCCCTAGCTGACACTAAACTTGTACAAAGCATGTGAAAACACTACACTGGTGTGAGAAGCAGCATGTAGATATTAGAGGGAAGAGGGTGGAGAATTGGATACATGGTTGGGGTGTTGTTGAAGCACTTTACAGTGGAGAGAAGTGGAGTTTTGTTCATTAAGGGAGTGTTAAAGCACATTACCCAGAGGGGTGCTGAATTAGAAATCAGCTATGTGGGGTGTAAGGTCATTGTCTGCATTGAAGGGAACAGGCAGCCTCTATGTCTGAGGATTAGGCTCGCTGTTTGCTTGCCACCAGGCATCTGGTCCTCTCACAGCACAGTTTCACAGGATAGCACGCTGCAACATGACCGGAGAGAGCAGAGAGGTTTTACTGCACTGTGAGTTACTCTTTACGTTACTCTTACTGTGAGGCAACCTTCTGCCTCTGTATTTCTGAAAGTGAAACTACAGTCACTCATTTCCCCCCTTCCATTATGAATAGCTATTGATAATCACAGTTGACAGTTTTGATGGTTTTGGACTGTAATGCAGTTTAGAGAGGGTAAATTGACATGGAGGTGAGCACTGCTGATGGATGTCTGGTTTGATATTTTCTTTAGTAAAGTCATTATTTTAATTCCATATCATGAAAAGTCAGAACCTATTTACTTGCGTAAAGACGAGCTAAATTGGATGTCATGTTCTGTATTGCAATGTTTAAGTATAATTCTACAGCATAAAACTATAATACTAATCTACTGCATTTATTCTGTCATAATAACCAAATGAGTATTTTGTTTTGAGAGTTTGTGTACCAAGTAGAGTCTTACACATATTCTCACCCTGCTGTATGCCAACCATTCAAGAGCTTTTGAGGATTTGCATACATTTTGCTGTATTCATTTGCATCCATAATAACCTGTTTTCATTTGAATTACAAAAAGATACTGTGGCTGTTTTTTTTTCTTTCAAGAAAACTACATAAATATTTATTATAGATTAAGTTTAATTTATTTCCTGTTTCTGAAAACAGAATGCATGAAATAATTTGTGTATGACTGGGACAGAAACATGACCCTGTATCTGGTGGTGCATGCTAATAATGTGTTGTTCTTTTTTAGATCTATTAAAATGTAAATGTGGCACAGCAGATCACTTGTTATGGGTCTGGTTCTTTGGTAAAACATGGCTAGCTGTTGTGTCTGCATTTAAAAAAAACAACAGCGCTTGAATGGAATGCCAAACAAACAGCTCACTTGAGCTTTACAATGCAGACTTTGTAGTAGATGTTGTAATGATGCACCGACAGATGTTGAGTCCGTCGCTCCAGAAGATTCTAATGCAGTGAGGCTGATACATCAGTGACTCATGCTGACACACAGTCAAAGCAGACCAATACAGTCACTCGTCCTGGCTGAATGAATAATAGAAATTTGCATTCTGTCCAAAAATTTGGAAAAGATGCATGCAGTCTGGTACATTTGTTGCACATGCTGCTTCAGGCAGGGAAGCTGTGTCATAGTGTGCGTGCGTGCGTGCGTGCGTGTATAGGTACATAATTGTAAGAACAAACCATGATACAGTCGGAATGTAATTTCTTGAAATTGAAGTTGAAGCCAGAGATTGATTGGAGTCAACACTTTATATTTGGTGTGTGATCTATGCTTATAGCTGGCAGAATTCTGCACAGATATTCATAAATCCAAGTTTGTGTTATAAGTCCTTCCTAAGTTCTTAGTAGCTACCAACTTAAAACTACTGATTAGTAATTAGTAATCTTAATATGGTGCTTTTGCATGATTCTTTGTGGAGAAACTGAGTTTTACAGATCAGTGTTAGTTGACTAAGAATTTCTTTAATCGAGGGTACAATTAACATTTGTGTAAGAACCTTGGCTGCTTTCACAAACACTGTTCTCACAATCAAACTTGAATATGAACATGTTGTTATGATATGTGCATTTTATACAGACCCTTAATGATACTGAACTGTGAGAATTGCAGTTCCATTATTTGTATGTATTGTAGCACTGTTGTAGCACTGCTCTGGGTTAACCTGGTATCTACATCAGAGTTAACTGCTGTCTGTGGAGAAGTTACACCTGAGTCATCTTTATTTCCGCAGATATCCAGGAGTTCTATGAAGTGACGCTGCTAAACACACATAAGAGCTGTGAGCAAAAGCTGGAGGAGGTCAACCACATGGCGGACAAGTGGGAGAAGAGTGTTTCTGTACAAAATTTGGAGCTTGCACACTCTGCCTGTCCAGTGGAGGAGGTGAGTCTCTGACAATGTATCAGCCCAGCAAAATGTACCTGAATAATACTTTATGACTAGGTTGTCTGCTGAAGCCATTGAGAAAGTGCAGAAGTAAAGCAGGTGGAGGCTGAGGTGGAGGAATTTCTTGCAGACAGCAGCAGCAGTAACTGCAGCAAAGCATCAATCAGCAGACATGCTGAATATGAGGTTCAGAGCCTTTAAATAGACCACCAAGTCACTGTGGGAGATGTTTGCAGATATTTGGATCCTTTACTTAAGTAAAAGTATAATACCATACTGTAAAAATACTCCAGTACAAGTAAAAGTACTGCATTGAAAGTTTTACTGAAGTAAAAGTATGCAAGTATAATCAAGAAAATGTGCTCAAAGTATTAAAAGTAAAATTACTCAATACAGGAATACCTCGAAATTATATATAAAAAAATTAATAATAATTCAAACGAAAAAACGAAAATATTCACATTTATGAAGCTGCAACCATGAAATATTTTTTGCATGAAAAATGACTTAAATGATAATCAAAATAGATGCCAATTAAATTTCTGAGCACACTAATTGTTTCAGCTGTACTTAAAGTGCTCCTCCAGATATGTTTTAAAGAATGTAAAAATACTCTGCTATAATTAATATTTTGATGGTTTTCCCACAAAAAAGTAAAAAAAAAAAAAAAAAAAAAACTCTGAAAAGGGGCTGGAAGCAACTATTCTTCAGCATTAAGAAATTCTGGATCTGGCCTCAAGTCCCACCCACCACCGGTGCCATAGTTACGCTAATAGCTTGATTGGTTCCTTAGACATATGATGTCATAAAACCTGACTGTCTGATCGGGATATTTGAGACTGTTGTTGGTACACTGCAGTTTCAAGGCAGACATTCTCAGCCATGGTGTTGACTGCTCATTTCACTCATCATATGTCTTGTATAAAAAACACCATATATACCATATGTACATGTACATGTTAACATGGTTAAAAACTTGATTTTCACAGGAGTGGCTCTTTAAATATAGTGTTGGGTAGTAAAATATGATGTTTTGATGTAAATTAAACATCAAAACTTCATATTTTACAAGTATATGTTTACTTTACATATATATTTTATTTATTATATATATTTTGTTTGCAAAAAATCTTAATTTGAAAAAAATATATTAAGTAAAGCTGTCAAATAATTATAGTGGACAATGTTGTCCTCTGAATTGTAATTGAGTAGAAGTAGAAAGTGGCGCAGAAAAAAAATACTCAAGTAAATTACAAGTAACTTAAATTTGTACTTAAGTACATTGCTTGAGTAAATACTTTGTTACATTCTACCACTGGCTGTTTGCGGTGAGCTGACATACAGTGTCCTGTCAGAAGTAGCTTATTTAGATATAGCATTTTAAATGACAGACTCATCAGTCATGAAGATATACATGAAGATGTGCATATTAATAAACTGCTGTAACTCTTACTTTAAAGGGGCCCTCCACCGATTTTACACATGGAGTTCAGATTATTCGTATAATGTCTTTTGAGACTCTGGAAAGCTTTTTTCCAAAGTGTGGAAAAAAACCTGGGTTATAAACTGGAGGTGCAGAGTTTGAAAAAAGTGATTTGCATTATGGGGAATATGGGAAATGTAGTATTCCAGCTTCACCCACACTAGAGACTAAAGTCAGGATATCTTTGCTTTTGCTGCTTTGATTTTGACCATTCCTATTGTCAAATCGTCCTGTGTGCTAACTAACTGGGATTTGAAATGGTCTTAAATTACCTTTGATTTTGTTTGTAGTACATTAATATATTTGTGCATCATACATTACACATTCAGTGATTTTACCATTCCATTAGGAAATCTTAAACATCTCAGTTATTTACCACATGTTAAAGCCAGTATATTAACATGCCATTAACATTTATTGTTCATATACCAGCTTGGTACAGCAAAGTGCTTCAACGTCTACTAGTTGCTGATTGGATGCATTTGTTTCAAAGGGTTCAAGCAATAACTGGCTCCCCTTAGGGCTAAACCTCATAAACAAACCAGTCTCGCCTCTTGGGTTGATGAGAAACCCAGTGAAGTTTGTTGAATCATGGCACAAGACTTCTAATAAAGCCACATGCACTAAAGTCATGAGCAAGGATTGAATATTAAAACAGTGTCTTCTAGAAGGTGGATTAATGTGGTTTTCATCTTCGTTTGCTGCAGAATTTCTAATAGGATCAAATTGTTGTCCATCTGCTTTACGTCTTTTCTAGTAAGGTTAATGTGTAGAGAATTTTGCTGGAGACAGCAAACATAGCTGGTGACTCGTGTATAATATCTATGGGAAGAGTAGTGTCAGTGTGGATCTAATGGGGCTGCAAGGTTTGGACAGAATTTGGACAGCCTCTCTTTGTCTTCAACAAAAACAAAATCCTGAAGTGAAATTCAGTCTGCAACCAAGAGCTTGAAGTTCCAGTTTGGCAATTTGTCGCTAAAAGAGATGCTGAAATAGAAGTAAAAGAGATATTATTTAAAGCAGCTCGTGGCTCTGGTAGTGATGAACCTACAGAGAATAATCAGCTGAATCTGCAGCTCCCCTTGGCTTTTCAGAGCCTTAAGGCCTTTACACACTGGGGAGTGTGTTTTTCGTGTGAATGAAACACACATTAATGTTTGCAACGTTATTTTAATAGGTTGATTTTCTGAGCTTTCACACCGTGAATAAAGGCATCAACCAATCACGTTGTGTTGTATACTTACGAGGATTATAAAACAACACGGAGGCTCTGTAGTATTTATATACAGTCTATGGTCCGAACCAGGATGGCAAACTTTATTACTCCTTTCAACCTTGACAAAAACAGCACATACGTGATCCATTCCTTCTGTTCTTACTGTTACCTTTCACAATAAAAGCCCTAGACATATATCCCATGTCCAGACGGAACTCAAATTACTTCAATGCATTTCTCTAAAAGGAAGCTCATAATAGCTTAACGTTAAGCTGTACAACAACTTACCTCAGACAGACAGCCAGACGCTGCTCTGTATCAATAGTCAATAATATCCCAGTAGTTGGTCCTCTGCATGCGCGAATAGCAAACATTTTATTGAACAAGTGTCGCAAATTTGCGTCGCTGCCGGTATGAATAGTTTTGATGTGAAATATTCACCGGCGAGTGTTTCACATTTTCAACTCATTTATTCATCAAGGCCTTTAAAGTGATTTTCAGCTCATTGTTTAGCTGTCCGGCCCACAACTTTACTGTGTTGGTTCACTCTCACTGCTTGTTGTTTTTCGGCCGCAGCAGGCAGCTATTTTCAGAGAAAACACTCTAAAACCCCACTGTACATTACCTGCTCAGCACCAAATTGCAGACAGACACAGTTAAAGACTAGCTGGTGAACATAGCATTTAGCAGCTAAAGAGACAGATATTTCCCTCAGGACTTGGTACAGACCAAGAACAGCTAAATTGGACTTACCAGGTGGCCAGAAACACAACTGCAAATGAATGATAATGTTCCTCTGCTGGATGTGTAAATAAAAGTTCTCCACCTTTTAAGGGGGTGGAATGAGACATGTTTGACACCTGGCATACGCAGAGAACAGTGGTTTAAATGACTGGAAATGTATCATGGTCTTACTATGCACGAGGGCTGTCAGTCTCAACTGACAGATTCCCTCACAGAGATATTAACAATATTATTTGGATAGGATTCCCTTAAAGAAACATCATAAATGTAAGTTATTTTATCATTGACACTGTTTGATAATACAACAGTGTGATGATGCAAGTTAATTCTGGAAAGCTACCGCTAGCTATCCCAGTGATTGTTAATGGTCACCCAGTGGGTGATATGGGTCACATATAACTAATAGCTTGTTTGTCAAATTTGAATTTTCAGATGAGTTTAAAAGTAGAACGAGCAGTGATGGGTGGTCTGGGGGGGGGTCTCTCTGCTGCAACACCTCTGCTGCTACAACTCCAGCCCTGGGAAAGTAATAACAAACCTTCATAAACTATTACAACTATTAAACTATTAAATTACATTTAAACATCAGAAATCCCAAATACACATGGCCTTGTGTTTATTTGCAGATGTCATATAGTGGGAGAGCTCATAGCACAGCTTAGAGGAGAAGACTTTTACATCATGCTGTACGGACACAGCAGAGAGTCATGGACCAGGACAGAGAACTGTGACTAACTGTACAGGTTCTGTCATGTACATCAGCTGAATGTATTTACAGTCTGAAAGAACAAAGGTGCTCTTTGTTCGAAGTGTCTAAATTAAGAGCGACTGTGTGTGTGTGTGTGTGTGTGTGTGTGTGTGTGTGTGTGTGTGTGTGCGTGTGTGTGTGTGAGAAAGAGCGGGAGAGAGTTGAGGTATGCGAACACGCTCAC
>JAOVVB010193418.1:0-11015 GCA_028570985.1 Heterobranchus longifilis
TCCCCCCCCCCCCCCCCAATACCCATTTCACACCAAAGTAAGCACTGGGCCTACATCTGATTTAGTCCTTTCTGCTTTCATCTCTGCACATTCTGGTCCTAAACACACTCCACTTACAGGTAAACCGTTTCGGTTAGTCAAGCACAGTACAAATTAATTTCGTCAGGTTTATTGACCTTACATTAGATGAAAACATTAAGTGTCCATTCTGTCTGTTTTGGTTAGGCTTCTTATCCTTTACTAACATTTCCTGTGGGGTATCTTGTCATGTCTTTAAATACTGCTCCTTACTGGGAATGCACTGCAACCTTAGTTTTTTTCTTGGACCATAATTAAAATAGTAAAACTAGTCTTAATTCACCTTTTTAGTTTTACATACTTCCCTTTAGTGAGCTTCCTCTACTTCTGCTTCTGCCAGTACAGTTCCTTCTGTTTTGCAGAATGTTGTGAAATCGAAAAAGGGTATTAGTAGTTTCATTCATTAGAGTGAAGGTTGCATGCGACAAGAGTGCAGTGAGCTTAGTATAGTATATTATTGTATATTTTGTGGGTAGTTTATCTCAAATTTTGAAACCGGTGGTTTGAAATGGTTGCATGTGGGTTTCTAATATTTCTAGTGATTTTAGCTCTTTGGTGTATGAAGTAATAACAGAAAAACTATATTCACACCAACATAATTTTGATAAAAGCAAAATTGTTTATTAAGATGGATTACCTACTTTAGCAGGTGTCGGGTTTTTGCAAGGTGATTTTCATACCATGCTGTAGAACACAGAAAAACTGTGTAATGTGACATCATTCTGTTGGGACAGGCCTTGCAAACTAGAGCTGCTTGATCATCGAATAACTGTTTTAGTATTTTAAGCAAAAAAAGCCAAAGACTTGCTTGTGTCAAGCTTCTTAAATGTGAGAATTTTATGCTTTTCTTTGTCATACATTATAATAAACCGAATAGCTTTGGATTTTTGGATTGTTGGTCAGATAATACGAACCATTTGAAAATGTCACCTTGGGCTCTGGGAAATTAAAACGGTCATGTTTCACTATTTTCTGAAATTTTACTGACAATTGAGAAGATAATTTAGGCCTACAGATGAATCGATTATTAGTTGCAGCCCTATTGCAAACTAGTTTAGGTCATAAATACTGTTGTATCTTTGTGACATTGTTCAATGGTGTTTGCATATCAAATAAACATAAACAAAACCTCTAAGTTGGACACAGAGAGAGTATTTACAGCACAAACGCTACTGTTCTCCACTCAATGACCACTTTTGCAGCAGGAACGAGGGATATATATTGGGAATATAGGTTTTTATTTTTGCACAATTTAAAATGCATAAAATGTAAATGTATGAGTATGTATGCATGTTTGTACATGCGTATGTGCGTGTGAGTGTATGTGTGTGTACATTTAAACGTAAAGTCATCATGCATCATGCAGATGACACATTAAGTGCTTATGTATCTATTAGACCAGATCTTCAGACTGGCCATAGAAGAGTGAGAAGAGCTCCATCACTGCCTTGGCTTTTCCCATAGTTTGATTGAAGAAGACTAATATGTCAGTACAAATTGCATGCCGCACCTGCGTAGGTACTGTATTTAGCGAGACTGCTGACTATGTTTGGTTGCTGCTGCACAATAGATTATTCACAGGAAATTATTAGATGCAATGAAATGGCAATTAAAATGTGGCACAGTATAATTACCATTAGGTTGAGGTTGCTGTAACAAGTTGTAAAACTGGTAACATCCCATCCCTAACTGTAGGGAAAGTAAATGATATACTATCCTTAAAGATAACGCACAGCATTTACATGGAAGTGATCACAGCTGGCAACAATATGAAATAAGAAAGTGACTCACCCTCAAATCACAAAATGCAACATCCCACGTGGATGCTACATTCTGGTGTATTTATTTACAATATTTACCAATCAGAGTAAAACGTTGAACTCATGTTAATCGTATTTAATCATGTTTTTTTAGTGATAAATATTTGCAAAATCCAAGAATTAGCAAAGAATATATTACATTCAAGCGATCAAGATTTTACAATGATTACGTTTAACATGCACAACATTTTTTTGCCCTTATTCCGAGAAAGTCGACCATGCAAACACAGCCTCCCTGTTTCATTCCTTCAACCACCTTCTTTAAAAGGTGGGTGTTGAGACATTTGCGCATATCCAAAAACCTGTTGGTATCCAAGTCTTTCATAATGTTTAAAAGTAGTTGAAATTTCTTTTTGGTAATGCATCTCTACCCCTGTCTTGCAAACTGTTGGCTAGTTAGCATAGCAACACACAGAGCTGACCGGAAACAGGCAAGAGGCCGTGTGTTGCAAACTGCAGTAAAAACCTCAATTTAGATGCATATTCCGAATGCGCTGTATACATGTCCAAAGAATGCTCTTAAAACCTGAATAATATCGGCATATTCCACATCTTAATCTGAAAATGCTATATTCGAAATAAAGCCTAATTCTGAATATCCAAACGGAATATGCTGTTTACATGACCCGTATCAAATTTAGAATATTGTCATATAATGAATCATATTAATGGAATATTAGTGTGCATGTAAACATAGTCATGTGATCATTTCAGTAAAATTACTCTCATTCATGAAACATCCATACTTTCTACATTAGAAAATAAAGTAGTTGTTGAAGTGCAACTGCTGAAGACAGTTAAGTGCCATTCATTGTAGCAATATCACGCTTGAAATATTAATTTCATCCTGGGCCGTGCATTGTTAGGGGGACTAAAACTTTTAAGTGGTTCGTTGTTAAGTACAGACATCAATTTTGCAATAGTGGAGATGGGGAAAAGCACTGATTTTTCTGACGCAGTTGCTGACTTGTCTTCTCCGTACGTACTTGCCTAACATGATGAAGCTGACGTAATCTTGCTGTGTTGTGTTGAGTAATCCCTGGTTGTTACTCAGCTTGTTGCCTCATTGGAGGTTCTTGAATAAAAGAGCGGCTGGCACATGTATAATAACCGTGCTGTCAGTTTGATTGAGCCACTTCAGACTTAGTAGCTGAGACACAAAACACAATCACTGATTTGCTGTCAGCGCACTGTTGGCAGCAGGAACGTTGATAAGTCCTGTCAAGAACTTGGTAAATTAAGATGTTTTAAAAAAAACGCTTTCAATTCTCATTCAGAACTAAATCTGCCATTAATCCCTGGAGGATAAAGAAACGTTTGAGTGTTGAATAGAGAATGATTTTGACCGTCCATTTCTCCCTCTCAGCCGCCCTCAAATACTCTCAGTGCTCCATTCTAAAAACAAATTAAAGTTGAGAGAAAGAGAAAGAAGTTTTCTTTTTTTGGGCGGTGACAGTGACGGAACCCCATTTTCCTAGAGCCAGATGAAAGTGGCTCCGTGTGTGGGATCGCAATCCGTTCCCTTGGGCTCGTAATCATAGCGCCTGAACTCTCAGACCCTCTTCGATGCTCTGTTGCCACTTTCTGCTCTCTGCCAGGCCTGATGCCAGCATCCCCTACTGCTTCATCTCCCCTGGCTTTTCTTCTCATCTTTCCCGCCTCCTCCTCAGTACTCCTCTGCTTACCCCCAGACCTGTCGGTGAACATACTCAGACAGTCTTCTGTGACGTGGTAGCAGGCCGGGGCTTGTCCCTGCTCTGACTGTCCCACTGCCTGGCAGGGTAATGAAGGCAGCGGGGGGGCCGCCTTACTGCCTGCCTGTGATGCGCTTCATCATTCCTGCCACAGTCCAAGGTTCTCTAATTAAGACACCGGCTTGGCCCTGCAGATTATGGAGCAGCTGGATCATTAGCGTAAAGGGTCAAATGGCATGCGTCTCTGTGTAGCGGGCGGAGCGCCTTTCATCAACCCTGTCTCTGTCAGTTCACCTCTGGTGGCCACCAGAAGGCTCTGCCTGCTTCTTCCTCTTCGTACACCCCCATTCATACTGAGCGTCAATGGAAACATTTTCATCCAGTCCACCAAGAATGAACTTATACAGATCCTTACACTGAGCTGCCAGTTTATCAGACACACCTACAGGGCTTTCCACAAGATACAGAGTAGCCAGCCATAAGTAGCCAGCTAGGGAAGTCCGGGGGCCAAGCCCCCATGGGGAAAAAATGTGTCCGTAAAAGCCCAAAGTTGGTGACGTCTGGCACATTCTAACGCCACTATTCCATCATATACACTGATGTTAATTATTGCATGTTTTAAAAAGTTTGCCTACCCGATTGTAAACATGTAGTGAATTATTGTAGAGAATTAGGCTTCTTGTGCGTTTTAGCCCACACAGTCTGTAAATAGCTGTTAATATTGAAAACCATGCATATTCCTCACTGATCAGAACTTTTGTAATTAAGAGTAATTAGACCTTATTTTGTATTTTATTTTTTAATTTATGTTCATCAAGACATGCCATGGTTAATGTATTGTTTTACTAAAAACTAAAATGCACTCCCATTCAATGAAAATACACAATGTTATTTTAATGGAGAGCAGGTTTTTGATCCCATGACTTATCCAGCCTATGTATTGGTTTTAAATTAACTTATTAATAAAATAAACCTATGCCAAAAATAACATGTGAATCACTTGACTCAAATCACGTGAAGCTACTGAATAATTAATTAATTAATTAATTGCTGTAAAAAGTTCATAATAATTAATTAATTCATTCGCTCATTCATTAAATTATAATGTATATAATAAGGTAGCCAACTGGACTTAAATGAGTAGTTGTTTGGCTGGCGCTTATGGAAAGCTCTGCACCTTGCAAAATGTAATGCAATCCATTAGAACTAGGGCATGTCCCGACTACCAATTTTTGGGCCTCAGAGCTTTGGTAGGCCTACTAATCAATAGTGGATATTCAAAGCTTTGGTGGTGGGGGGCAGACACTTCTCCATTCTCAGCTGAGATCGGATGGTATAGTGCTGCAGTGTATCAGTGTTTGCACTGCATTAATTAGTCATTTATTAATTAGTGGCTAGCTGACTTTTTTTCTCTGCTCATAGCTTAATCCCGACAAAACACCACACGGAATTTCAGCTTGCATGCATGTTTTTTTTCAGCCTTTTTTCATCATTGTTGAAACAACACAGCTAATATTGGTAGCAAGAGCAACAAGTTAGCAGACTGCTGAGTCATCACTGCACCTTTCTCTCTGCTCTGCACCGTGTGTGTGTGTGTGTGTGTGTGTGGTCCTACCCTCTGTGAAACACTGAGATCAAAGGAGAGGAGAGAGACAGCAGAACGCAGTAAAATCTCTCACACTGAGCTGAAACACATGTCTCTCGGTTTAAAGGCATTACATTTTAAGGATTCTGTTATTCTACAGTATTGAAAAACACAAAAACAACAACCGAATATCCAAATCCCAAAATTGAAAACCGAATACCTACCCAACGAAAGAATATTCGAATAGTCAAATATTCGAGTCCAGCCCTAATTACAACAGACACTCAAATGAGTGATGGTCATTTTGTAGGCTGTAAGTTTACGGGAAATGTCAAAAGTTGTTAAAAATGCCCATCAGAGTTGCTCAGAGCACGAGGTGACGTCTTCAAATGTCTTGTGTTGTCTGACCAGTGGACTGTCCAAACTTATTCAATTTGCAGTAATATTAAATGCATGAAAAGCTGCAAATTCACACTTTAGAGAAGTATGGAATGGAGATTGTTTTTGGTATTTTTGCTTGGAAAATGATTGAAACGATTTGAGTGTCAAAGTGGTTGTTAATATTTTCTCTTGATTGATTAATTGTTTCAGCTCTATTATATGGCATTATATCCGAAGTGGTTGGAGTGGGCAAAATAATATGTCGGCCCTTTGAGTGGTGCTGCAGATATTCAAATGGGTGATGATATATGTCTATAGACTGCCATTCAAAGAGGAAAATTACTGTCATTAGCAGCTTGTGAGTCACCTTTATTTCTGTTACAGGGTGGAGATATTTTGTGTATGATTTGTTTGTCTTCGGCGATGAGGAACTGTTCTCCACCATTAGGCTGACTCACCTGTCAGTAGTCCGTCAGCAAGTCTGCTCATCTATCAGTCTGCTCATGACTGCAGAGGTTGGGAAAGTTAGTTACCTCAGAGCCTTTGGTGTTTTCATCCAGGTCTCCAACCTGTGAACAAACATGGTGCAACTGTTGTATAATTATATAATATTATATTTTATTAATGAAGGAGGAATAACAAAGTAAATAAATAACCAGCTCTTTTCCAAGTGAACTGATTAAAGTGAAACTCGACTCAAAATCTGTCTTTGAGTATCAAAAGGCTTGAAAGGTGGCCATAAAACATTTGTATTAGAATTAGAATAGCCGTGGGCAGCTTGATTTTAAAGGTGACAGGTATTCATTGTGGAAATAAAGAATCAAAACATCTATAAAAACTTCTCAAACCACCCCTACAGCATAACCTGCTTTTTTTTTCGTCCACAGTCATGCTCAGTATGTCCCAAGCATTCACCATTTTTGCCAAAATATGGCAAAAAAATAAAATAATTCTGACCGATTCCGACCCTCGTTAACCAGTCATTTACCGACAAGAGTGACTGAGTCCCAGTCCGGGAGGCTCGGACATGCGTTTCGTGTCAGTGGACATCTGCAGACTTGTACCGGTCCTGCAGCCACGATGTTGCATGCATTGTCGTGAACTACATGCAGCCACTTTTCCAAGAACGGAATCGCTTGCGTGTCCGTGCGACCGGTACAGGTCCGCAGCTGTCCATGGACGTCCAAGCCCGTCTCCACCGCATCCACCTGCAGGGCTGTCAGCTGTGAGGCTCCCTGGCATACTCTGTGTGTAGGATGGCCAATTTAATCCACCAGTCCTCCTCAATGTTTCTAATTCAAGTAATATTATAACATTTATCTTATTCAAAACACTAATCTCTTACATTTTGTTAAAAAAAGAGTACTTATCAAAAACAGGAGTATAAATATGCAAAAAATGTAATCTTCTGATCACCGAAATCACCATCTTTTTTTTGCAACTTCTTCTGGGATCAGCGTGCACGTCACACATATGCTCCGATAACTCAATATTGACAAATCTGATTGATTTACAATAAAAAGTGTCATGTATGTAACAAGTAGATACAGTGACAAAACATAACTTAGCAAAAATATATGATGCAGTTTTAATTCGGCTTAGAAGTTGCAAGTGCATGGGGTTATATGGGGGCCGGTTACACCCCTAGCTGTTTTCATGTCGTGCTATCACCCTTCTCAAAGCTTCGAAGCGCAGTCAGAAGTAGCATATTTGGCCATTGTTTGGTGAAAGTATGAGTGGTTTGAGAGTCTTATTCAAACGTTAAGTATGGCTTTATTTTTTTTTCCACTAAAAACTTAATTACTGACATGAATTCAAGGTGACCACAGCTGCTGTTCTCCATCAAAGCCGCCTTTCAATTTTCATTCTCAAAGGATACATTTTAGGTGGAGTATCACTTAAAAGATAACGACAAGGACAGGAAATCAAATAAATAAAAATATAAATGCATTTTGCCCAGAAAAACTTAGATTAGAAACTTTGCAGTACCAGATGAAACCCAACACTGATTATAAGGGAAGATTTAAGACCAATGCTTCACTCCATTAATGATGTCCCCCACCAACTGGATTTGTTTTTTTTTTCCTTTGCAGAGTTTGGATGTATGAGAAATGCCTTCATCATCTGGCTCTGGCTGTATGCGCTGATAGCGGATATCGAATTGGCTGCTGGGCACTAGCTAACCCTGCTGTGAGAGATCAGTTAAAAGGGACATCCACAAACTGCTTGTGACCAACTACTGCAGAAGCAGTTTGTCCAATTTATGAATTTCTTACTATATCTGCTGTGTTTCATATTGACAGCAGATGCCCATAAAAATTATATATATTTAAAATTCCTCACCACCCGTTTGAGTCGCTAATGAAGTAAGATAGATAGAAGACAAATTTGAGGTGTAAATATATTAGGGATGCACTGATTTATCGGCAAATACTTTCCTTGTTGACTGCCATCTGCCCATCGTCAAATAAGATGACATTCACTGATGGAATTGGTCGATGGTTATCTGTTGTGTTTTTTGCGCTGGCTAAATGTTGTTTTGGTTATTTGCTGTTGGACTCGGACAACAGCAGCCGCCTGGCACACCCAGCTGCTGATTCTGAGACACGACTCGACACGACTCGACAGGACTTGGACCCTTTGCCGTGATTTAAGAGTGCAATGGGTGCCTTGCACACGTGCGGTTTGTTTTCAAATAAAAGTGAAAGGAAACGTCAGTCGCGTGGGAGTATTACATTTTCTCTGGGAAAGATCAGCATTTTGTAAGACGTGTGTTTCTTTGCAAAGGCCCCATTTTCAGAAATGCAACCACACTTGGATATTGGAGAAATAATCACCTCCGTTTTCCTGCACTGGCACAAATGGCACGCAAGTACCTATGTGCTCCATGCAGCAGCAGCAGCTCTGCGTCTTCTGGGATGAAAAAAGAAATAGACTGAGCTGCAACAATGCAGAGATGCTTACGATATCTTTACTAGTTGTAGTTAGTAGGTTGTACATCCGGCTAAAAAGGCTTGAAGCAGTTGTGAAAGAAGGCTATATCAAAGGTTGTTTGTGTGATCGAATTTGTGGTAATTCAAAGATAGTTTAATGAAGGGCTGAATGACCTTAAAACAGTTAAATTATTTTTGTTATAATGAAAATGTCTTTGTTTCCGTGGCACAAAAGAGGGAATAAATGACAACAAAACTGAATAAATAACAAATAAAACATCGGCATTGGCCCAGAATTTAACAATCGGTGCACCCTGACAGAAGACAAAGATTATAATCATGAAAAGAACAACACAATTTGGAGTCTATGTCTTTTTGATAAATTATATTTTGCAAAAATGTTTCCTATTAATCTCAAAGCCTTTGAACTACAGTTTGAAAAGTTGCGTTAAATGATAGTGATTGGGTATGATCCCTAATTGCACACAAATGCTATTTTTTAAAGATTCAGTATTTGACCCATTGAGTGCTGTCAGGACTATTTATTCCCAGCCCGAGTGCACACGCACACGCACACGCGCACACGCACACACACACACACACACGCACACACACACACACACACACTTGTACGAGCATGCTTAGTCAAGAGAAAAATCCCACAACTTGGTGAGGATTTCTCATTCTGCCGCCTGTTCTCTTTTTTTCCTCTAAGCCAGATTGCAGTGTCATCCTGCTCTGTTTTTTTTTTTTTTTTCCCAGAGATGCCCGCGTTCACCTACGAGAGTGTGTGTGTGTGTAACTTTAGGCCTTTCTACTCTGCCCCTCTATTTTAAGACAGGGAGGGCAGTGTGCCGAGAGGGACAGAGAGACAGGCTGTTGTGGGCTGCACTCTGCACAGCACGGCCGACACGCACAGGGCCGAGGACGGTTTGCAAGACGACACTGGCTGTCTTGTTTACGGCAGAGGCTCCGTTTGGGGGGAGGAAGGGGAGGAGGCAAGCAAGCTGGCAGACAGGGAAGAAAGGAGAGGGGGTTTACTACCCTCAAGAGAGTCGAAATTCCTCCTGAGCCATTCCCCCATTTGGCTGGCAGTTGTGAAAACAATTGCCTGGCATTTACTCTCTCTCTCTCTCTCTCTCTCTCTCTCTCTCTCCCTCTCTCGCTTCCTCTCTCTCCCCCCCCCCCCCCCCCCCCCCTCTCTCTCTACGTGCAGATGGAGTCCCTGCTATGAGTCAGCTTTGAGAGCAGCAAGTGGTGGAGAAAGTGGAGGGCTTGTGATCTGCTGCACAGCAAATATAAGCATACTTTACAGAGACACTTGGTTTTTGATGTTGCCCAAACTGTTCAGAGTTGCTTCCTCGCTTGCATTTCTTTTCATTCTCTGCAGTATTGCTGATATGCATATGTTTCTTTTCCATTGTACTCCTTGTAACAAAGAATAGCTGACTAGTAAAGGCACGTCTGTTTCCTGTTTGTCGGGGGCGGCAGCAGCTCAGTCCGCAGGGACTTGGCATGGGAACCGGAGGGTCGTCGGTTCAAGCACCCGCACGGACCAAGTACGAGTATGCTGTGGTAGCTGGAGAGGTGCCAGTTCGCCTCCTGGGTATTGCCGAGGTGCCCTTGAACCAGGCGGCGGCATCCTAACCCGTGGATTCCACCGGGCGCATCTGCGCCGCGGCCGCCAGAGCGATCGTGGCCGCTCTTGACGATGCTTGTGATTCCACCAGACGCGAAGCAGCGTGTTTCAGAAGCGTCCCAGAAGCGGCTCTCCGCGCTGCTCCGCCAAAAATACACGCCAGGTCTATTTTTGACGGAGCAGATCAACTAGTAGGAGAAGAAACGCGAGTGTCGTCCTCAGTGTGTGTGAAATATAGATACGAAGTAAGAGGATGAATGCAAACACGGCTACACATCTTTCCATATCGTTCATAACTGGACTTTTAACGGTATTAACTTTGTCTGCAGGCTGCAAGCACAACAAAGTAGGAATTAAGTAGCAACGATAAACACAATTAAAAGACAAAAAGACACCATTTAACGACGTTCCCTACTTACTTTTATGGTAGAAGCACAAATATCCAGGAAAAAAATCAACAAAGTCTGTGAGTCAGGCAAGCAAAATGCTCCGCTTCTGAAACACTCCCGGTGTGGTATGACGCACGGCGGAGGACGGAACAAAATCATGGCACAGCTGGAATGCAGCACATCTGTGCCCAGTGGAATCCCACCGTAAGAGGCAGCCCCTCACTCCGACCTCTCTGGATGCATAATGCATGTGTGTATGTGTATGTATATGTATGACTCGGGATTAATAAAGTATACCTTCTTCTTCTTCTGTTTCTCCAGAGTCGACCTACAGAAGACATCATGCTGATGTCTTGAGCTGAGGGAGACTTCATCCTCAACCTGTCACTCCGTCTCTGTTTGTTATTCAACACCTGGTCCGCTCTCCATCAGTCACCGAGCACCAACAGAAACCACCGCCGCCACCTCCACCTTTTCCCCCCCCCCCCCCCCCCCC
>JAOVVB010193439.1:0-11015 GCA_028570985.1 Heterobranchus longifilis
TGGCTATATCCAATAGCCCCTATAGGCCCCACATTCTTTTAATTTGTATCTGAGAAAAGACTATGAAACTAATCTGAGACACATGTATAAATTATAAATACACAAATAACAGCCTCCACCATTTCTTATCTTAAATCTATAAAAATACATTTCAACCTAAATACAATGCATGCTGGGAAGTATGCCAACCCTTCGATGTTTCTAAACAACTTAATTTCCTGAGTTTCATGATTATTAGTTGTGAACATAACTAACTCATTAACTCAACTTAAAAAATGCCATTGGTAAGATGAAGACAACAAAAGAATGGACAAATGTGCCTGCATTCATAGTTATTACAATAAATATATATTAGAACCCTGGCAGAACAATAGAATAATATAATGACATACGATACAAACAACTGTATTTTAAAAGCCCTATACAAACCCAGGGTTCACCCACACAGGTGCTTCTACCTGTTTTACCTCAATAAACATTTTCTCTCAACTGTGTGGGTGTGTTCCGATGAAATAGAACAGAGCCATCGTTAACAGTACACACACACACACACACACCTCACTTTACTGTATAAATATCCTCAGGGACGCATGGTGCTACTATACTGTACTTACACTTTACACTTATTCATATACTCTGCTTGTCTGTCTGTCTGTCTATCTAACCTCAGGGACCCATGCTGCTACTGCACTTACACTTTACACTTATTCATATACTTGCATTTATATTTCTATATTTTTATAACACAGTCTTGTATAGTTGCCCTGAGTATTGCAGTGCATGATGTTTGTAGGCCTACCTTGTTTTGTACCTGTTTTGTGTCTTGTTTTGCAACTTGCACTTCATGTGTAGTCTGAATGTTTGCTTCACTCCCATCGAATGTTGCATCATTCATTCTTTTTGTTTCACACCGGGGACCAGAAGAAACACAATTTTGTTCCGCTAGGCAGCCTCCTATTGCACTGTACACAGATGACTATAAAATCTCTATCTCTTAATAAACATTCAGCTCAGACCGTATTACTAAAATTATTGTTATTTGTCGCATTTTTTATGTCAGTATCTAGGGTGTGTGAGAAACTGTGAGACATACACTGATAATAACATTTACATTATAAAATAGATTATAACTATATCAGTTAAATATGAATGGACTTTAATTTTGTTAAAATTAAACTCATCGTTATACCCACTAGCTATTAGCTAATGAGAATTGGGTCGACTCAGGGGTGGAGCGAGGGGGTGGCTTCTGGGGCTCCAGCCCAAAATGTTTTCTCAAAAGCCCGAATGTTTTAGGCTTTTAAAATGCCTTCAGCTTTAGTCATTTCCCCTCAGTCTGTTGACTGGACCCAACGGAGCAAAAGTTCCCTTATCTGGGGAAATATCACCATCTATTGGTCTGCCCTAACATTGTTAGGGAGGGTTGTTCTATACTACTACTACTACTACTACGCTATTCCCCAAATAAATCTAATATAATTGAGTAAATGTTCTTCTGTTGACCACATTTCTTGGCATTGTTGGGGATCTCTGATTTACAATTAGAGCAGCCCAGATTATTATGAAATGAATTCAAATGTAGCCGATTTGTCATTCATTCTTTGAGCTCTATTCCAGCATAGTATAACGAAAATAGGTTTCAAGATTAGTAATGCTGTTCTCGCCAAATCCCTACCTTACCTATATTATGCAACGTGAAAATGTAAATGTAAAATGGTAACATCAGACAATGTTTTCCTCTGTTTAGGTGGCAGGAGTGAAAATGAGTCATCCTCAACATGTGTGTTGTGTTATAGTTTCAGAATGATGAAGACGGTTGGAGAGCATTTAACACAAAACAGGATGTAGGCTCTACAATTAATTTTTTTCATGGAAACTATCATGTTTTCTCAAATTATGTACAGAGTTTTAGGCATTCTATTATCTCAAATGGCTTGAAAAAATAGTGCATAAAGCTGCCATAAATAGAGGGGAAATCTCCCCAGGAGAGCATGTCCCTGGACCCCCCCTTGGTTTGGACTGAGCCCTGAATGTTTACAACATCTGGCTCTGCCCCTGGGTCGACCTAAACAGGTTAGAAAATGTAGATTCTGATTACATATTATCAAACATTTAACAGTGAAAATATGGGACCAAATTTGGCATGTTTGGTTTTTAACTGAAAGTAAACAGACATTGAATGCCAGATTTTGCTATTATCCACATGCCTGCATGCTGGTATAAAAAAAACTGGCAGGGCAATGGTTTTGTTGCCGCAACAGATGATTATCAAAACAGACAAAAGAAAATGCACAAAATGATTGGCACATGGGACTGGCTGACTGGATGCAGCCTATAACTGCCACAATGGGGTGCTGTTACCCTTCATATAGTCTACATAGAGAGTCACTAGTAATCAGATGAAAACATGAGATACTGAAAATATTACAAATGCTATGTATTGCCATCATCAATATGTAAAGAAATATGTTTTCATATTGAATGTGGTAACTCCAAAGACACCTAAAAGAAAATACTAACGTCGTTAGTGGCCACAGTTGAGAATAAATCATAACGTTACAATGTAACATACTTGTTGTTATGTACAACGTTCACTAATAGCTACATACATGGGGTACAAATAAATAATGTTCCATTGTATTTCATGTCAGTTTGGGTATTTCATTGTTTATGCTAAGAGTCGCGGATGCCCCAGACACAGAGCTGTAACATTACTAGGTAGCAGCAGTTGAATGAAGTAGATGGGAGGAAGTGGCGGTCAATGCAGCTCCACACCTTTCCGGTGTAGCAGCACTGCGACCAGCTCGACTTAAAGGAGAAAGACGAGAGCTGGGTGAATTAATCGAGACAGGAGGGGGAGATAGGAGGTAAATTACTTATATTTCAATTACGTATTCAACTCAGAAAGATGTGAGGCAAATATTTTGTCACTGTCGCACGTATTTTGTATCCGGATATGATTAGTTTGCAACAGCTAACTACCGTTATCTAGTTAGCTCAATGCTAGCATGCTAGGCAACAAGCTAGCTAATGTTAGCTTGCTAGCCCTCTTTAGCAGCCATGAGCGGTAGCTTGCTAATTTGGCATGTCTGACCCTCCTCCTAAATCTCTTTTCAGGGGGATAAGAAGTGGAGTTTCATGAGTGGATACACGCGTTGCTGAGTCACCGAGGATTTCTTTCGAAGACGTCCCTTTCCAGCACGTTGAAGTTACCCGGCGCGACGCTTGATGGACTAGCCGCAGAAAGCTGCTTTTCTCCTCCGGTAGCGGTGAAGAGAACAAGGGCGCACCCGATGAGGAGGACCGGACACCAGAAGGAACTCATAAGTACCGCGGCTTTTTCGGGGCCTTATATACACACTGTGTCTGCTCTCTGCAGTTTTTAATCGCCACGGCCTGTCTTTGTCACGTAGCTTTATGTTGATTTGGGCAACAAAATGAACGTCCTGCAACAGCTGCTACCAAGTTCTTAGTCTAACCGTGCCATGTTGTGTATAGGCCCTGCGAACAGTGTGATACTCTGAACATAAATGTCCCAGCACTTCACAGGACGCACAGACTTTCAAGTGAAACGCCTTTAAGTACTATTTCTTGGGTTTTGGCATGAGTGTGCATTTTTGACTTTTTCCCCCCCCACATATGCTCTTCATTGAGTCATGTTTTCACAAGTAAGCCCATAAACTGAAGCTATAGTCAAAGTGAATAATCATCAGCACGTTATCAGACATTTTTTTCTCGTTAGGAACAAAGTATTTATGCACAAGAGTTCAAAATGGGGAAAGTGCTGTCTAAAATATTTGGCAACAAGGAGATGAGAATATTAATGCTTGGACTTGATGCTGCTGGAAAGACAACAATCCTTTACAAACTGAAACTCGGACAGTCTGTCACCACAATCCCCACAGTCGGCTTCAATGTGGAGACTGTCACCTACAAAAATGTCAAGTTCAACGTCTGGGATGTTGGGGGGCAAGATAAGATCCGCCCCCTGTGGCGACACTACTACACAGGCACCCAAGGGTTAATTTTCGTGGTGGATTGCGCGGACAGGGATCGCATCGACGAGGCAAGGCAGGAACTCCACCGCATCATTAATGACCGGGAGATGAGGGATGCCATCATCTTGATATTCGCCAATAAGCAAGACCTTCCTGATGCCATGAAGCCACATGAAATCCAAGAGAAGCTCGGATTGACCCGCATCAGAGATAGGAATTGGTATGTTCAGCCCTCCTGTGCGACCACAGGTGATGGACTGTATGAGGGCTTGACATGGCTAACCTCAAATTACAAATCTTAATGATTGAGTGCTGACTGTTTTAGGTCAAAACTATAATAACGTTGCAAGTAACAAATAACTTCTCAAAATGAGTATGGTTAAGAAAAAAAGTTGATTATCTCCCATTTATTTTGAATACTACGTTTACCCCATGACTAATTTATCTTTAACTGGGTTTGCTGGCTTAAAAGTTTGCTTGTACTCTCTCTGTAGCAGGCCTATATCACATTCATTTATCTTGGGGCTTGCTTGATGAATATTGAATTAATTGGGCCTAATGCTAAAGCCACAGAGATCACCGCCTTTGCCTATTCTTTTCCCTGTTTTGTATGATTTTTCTAATGAAGCTGAAGTTTGTATCTTCATTCTATTGGGACTAAAATGTGTTTCAAGGTTCTTCAGTCTCTGTTGCATTGAACTTGGATCTTTTTTTCCTTCTGAGGTGAGATCTTTAATGTCATGTAGCATACTTGAAGGACTTTGATATTTGTTAATGGTATTGACTGCTGCAAGGGGGGGAAAAAAAGAGAGAAAAAAGAATACATTTCATTGTCATCTGTCTTGACATCAGAGAAACAAAATTACTTAAGACATGTTTTGTTTACCCCTCCCAACCCCCTTATGTGGGCTATATCGTTTACCGATTGACCTTCCGTGTCATGTCTTGATACCTAGTTATGCTGAATATTCAACAAATAGGCCTCTGGTAATTTAAACATGCTTGTCGGGATGCGTTTTTTTGATTTTGGGTAACATGCAGTCAGTTGACTCTCAATCTTTCCAAAGGAATGTCATTCAGCTCTGAGCTCTCTCAATCTGATACCACAGTTGATTAGTCTCAGTATTTGGGACATTATATGATAGCCTATATCTGTAGCATGAGTACGAAAGTACAGTAACCCTACATCAGAGTCCATCTGTCGTGCAGTCAGAGGGAGCTGTTTACTGGTGAAATGTTGAAGACACCCTGTGGTGCAGCTCTTACTCTTATTTTGACTGGGGGGAACCATGTACAGAACAATGTCATTGTAATGTCTTATTAAAAAAGTGATTTTAAATCTGTTATGTCTGTTTGTTTGTTTTTTCAAGGATTAAAGGCAGTTAGTGTGATTAGGCATGTGAGTGATCAAAGTATTTTACGATTTGCCAAAGTTTTATGTGTAAGTAGCGTAATATATGAAGAGCAATTAAAAAAAAAAAAACGTGGGAAAGTTTGAAGAATGCTCAGTTTAAAGAGCATAAGTCTGCAGTGTTAGAACTGCTGGGTTTGACCGCTATTGGGCAGATTATTCATAAAGGCTTTATGTCCACCCTGGCCTCAGTTCCCATGCCAGTAAATTGGGTGGGGGGGGGTGTACAAAACAGGAAGTCCAACTGCTGGCCTTTTTGGAACAACAACAGAGCCACATGATAGTTTGCATGAGAGTCGGAGGGGCAGCGGAGATATACAGCTGAATTGTGAATTCTTTTTGAATGTTGCGTGTTGGTCGCGAGCCATAGTTGAGTCGATGCTGAGCTGTCAGCTGTAACTTCCTGAGTTTGCTTTTGGTTAGGACTAGAATTAAAAAAGCGATTCTCGGTTGTTTTTATTCAGTGAGAATGATGTCTGTTCAAATTAACTAATGCAGGGCCGGTGGTAAAGGAAACGTATGTAGGATAAAAATGTCAGTTATGAGTCACCTGTGAAGCAATGCTGGTTGCTAATGGGACTTTTGCACTTTTCAAAAGAAGGAGCCACTCACAACCACGTGTTGCACTCTTTCCGCAGAATGAGTGTGTAATTCTGATAATACTACAAGCATAATCTGTGTCTTGGGTGTGATCTCTGTATTATTCCTCTTTTCTACTCTGCTAAAATATTGACTTAATTTCATTCTTGCTGCTGCTGAATAATCATTTCAGCAGCTTTTTGTTAAAAGTATCAATACTTTGATATTTTTTCAATGACACGTGTTTAAAACGATAAGATATCCACATTCGATAGTATCGAAAGTACCGAAGCTATAAAAAAAACAGATCTACAATCCGATTTTCAAACCAAGGCTGCACAGATGAAACAATGGAAGAAAATCAACTGTGTTGGTATGTGTATATGACTTTTTCTGTACAGGTTGTTTATTAAAAAAAGAAAGAAGAAATATCCTATTTTGTGTGCCATGGACTTTTTTCTTTTTGCCGTGGTATCAAAAGAGGAATCGAGTATACTAGTATTATATCGAAGTTTAAAATTGTAATATTGTGACAACCTTACATTTCAGTGAAATATTCCTTTAAAAGTTGAATTTGTCAGTTCAACTGTTTACTAGTAAATCGACTGTAATGTTTTAGTTTCCATTAAAGCTGGTTTAACACTTGTGTTTGCACTCTTGACAAAGACAGGATTAATGGTGACAAATGGTCTGACTGCTGTGTTTAGGGCTACAGAAGATTAGTTAGTATTATTCCGCAGATTTTTAAGGATTTTTTTTCCACTCAGCATAATGAAGGGCACTGTTTCCACTGTTCTACACATCCTCATAAAAACAGGCACTATGCAAGCTGCTCAAAAAGCATAGTTTGCATTTTTTTTTTTTTTTTTTTTTTTTGCATTTACAAGAATAGGATGCACACTCTGTCATGCATAAAGTATTTGCAGCATTCACTGACAATCGGACACTATGTGTCTGCATCCACAAGCGTTTGGCTGTATAATCATGCTGCCATTCGCTGTGTGGAAAATCTGGTGCTTAGCAAAAAAAAAATGCTGTAGAGGCCTCAGGATGTTTGCTTTAGCACCACAGAGGTTTCCGTCACACAGGTCAGGTGACATATGTGACTGTCACAGAAGATGTTTTGCACGCACCTCTTGCAGCCGTGATTTAAATGCTCCTTTAGAAAAAAGGGGTCTATAATTGAAATGATCAGCCACAAACACTGCAAGTCGAGAACGTATCCAAGCTTCTGGGGGTATTTTGTAAATACTTGCTTTAAGTGAGGGCTGCTTGGTCAAGGGCCTCTATTAGAAGCTGATGGCAGTTTAATTGGGCTGTAATGGCCACTTTGGTTCTCACCACTTCATTACAACCATATGATCCTCACAGCTTTATTGGTAACACAGGGGCCCCTGGGGAAAGGACAGAGACTGTAAGCAATGTTTTATGACCTCTCCTCTGTAAAGATGAGACCTCCTGGCCCTTCTGTCAACTCCCTCTGTGCTCGGCTGGAATTCCTTACACTTCCTGAGAGGAAAGGTCAGAGAAGAAAGCTCGGTAATAGGTGCTTCGTCTAATGGGCCTCGTTCTTCTTGCTTATGAAGTCTTAAGGCTGGTCAGCTTTTGCAAAGGTGGGGTTGAATATGATTGTGTTCATGACATCCAAACTCAAAAGTGGCTACTCTTAGTTATTTTGTAGGTGTTTTGCATGTCAGTGATTGATTTGCATCTATTTTAAGTCGTTTTGCATCTTTTCCTGATGGTTTTGCATCTATTTTTAGTCATTTTATGTTTCTATGTGGCCGTTTTGTGTCTTTTCGTAGTCTTTACGTCGTTTTGCACCTGTGTGTGGCCATTTTAGGTCTTTTTGTGGCAATTTTTCATCTCCTATTTTTAGTCATTTTACGTCTCTTTGTAGTCATTTTGGGTTGTTTTTGGTTCATTAGTCATTATGTGTATATTTTTGGTCATTATGTGTCTATTTTCCAGTAATTTAGTATCTCTTTGTGGTTGTTTTGCATCTGTAGTCATTTTGTGTTTGTTTCTAGTCATTTTGTGTCGTTCGTAGTCGTTTTGTGTATGTTTGTGGTCATTATGTGTCTATTTTTTGTAAATTTAGGATCTCTTTGTGGTCGTTTTGTGTATGTTTGTGGTCAGTAAGCATCTGTTTGTAATCGTGTTTGTTTTTCTGCAACATTTTGTGAGTCAGGACCCCTGACCCCTTGGGCCTGTGCCCGGTAAGCCCGTTCAGTAATCCATGTGTTCACTACAGCACAGCAACATTTAGCATCTCACAAACCAACAGCTTATTTCAGATTCATAACTCACTGGTGTCATCATTCACAAAGTTAAAAAAAAAAAAAGGCCAATGACTTAAACACTGGTTTGCGCAAGAATGCCTATGACAGATTTGTCTAAGGCGGCCAGAACGCCGCCTGTTTGTTGTGGCAGTTCCTATGACAACGACCTGATGGGCTCTCTGCCAGTGCGGCCTGGTGTTTTTGGTATCACATATAGGTGGCTGACTGTGCTGCAAGTTTCCAGTCAGTTCCTCTATTCTACATAGAAAGAGGAAGAGTGGGAAGAAATCGAAAGAAACCCCGCTCTCTGTGAGCAAAGTTCTGCAATATTGGAACACACCTTTTTTTTTTTTTTCCGCCCCTTTGTCGCAATGACAGCTCGCCTTTCATTAGTCAACTTGACAAAGATTTAAAACAGCTCTGTGGTGAGTGGTGTTACAGCTGCATGCCTGACACATGCCTGTAGCCTGAATTATGTTTGTGGTTTTCAGGGGTGTGGTTTGTCTTCTTCACTTCCTCTTCACTCCAGCTGCAGAGTAACACTACACAGGTAGCACTAATGCAATGCTCTTTTCTGACTGCGGGTTGTGAATATAGTCATCGCTGGGTTAACGTTGGCAACAGCCACACCCGGCTGGATAATCGCTGTAGGATTTGTGATGCCTGCAGACACAGATATTCTTGTGCACATTTGGCGAACACTGTTATTAAAGCGGTTTATTTATCTGCCAAATGATAGGAGGGAACACCTACTCCCAGCCACAGCTCACACAGCGTCAGAGTCTTCAAGGACGGGAAAACAGACGCTTTGGTTTTCTCTCTCTGCCCTCTCCACCTTTCTCTTCAAATGAGCTGTTGAATAATGAACTCACGCAGAGCTCGGTGTAAAACAAGCCCGGAAGTGGCTGAAAGTTTCAGGTTTCCTGCTGAGGCTAACGCTCTTGAATGCCACATTACATGCAAAACCCCTGGTTGCCTTTACTGTACACAGATGCACTCGTTTCTGTTTATATTGTAGGTGTGACTTCAGTTTGTTTTGATTACAGGTGTTTCCGTACAGGTTTTACTCGTGAAGGGTGGTGGAGGAAGTATTCAGATCCTTTACTTAAATAAATGCACTAATACTACACAGTAGAAATACAACATTACAAGTTAAAGTCCTGCTTTCAAAATGTTACTTAAGTAAAATTATGTAAGTATAATCAGGACAATGTACTAAGGGATTAAAAGTAAAAGTACTCTAATGCAGAAAATCCTTTAAGTTTTTAATTTTATAAATAATTACAAAGAAAAGCAGCAAATCTTCACATTTGTGAAGCTGGAACCATGAAATGTTGATCATGAAAAATTATTTAAAAGATCAAAAGTTATATTATTTCAGCTGTACTTAAATATACTGTTGGGTAGTTTAATACTGATATTTTATAAAATATTTTACAAGTTCTTCATATGTTTTGTATGCAAAAATCTTAATTAGTAAAGTAACTAAAGCTGTGAAATAATTGTAGTGGAGCAGAAAGTACAATATTTCCCTCTGATTTGTAGTGAAGTACAAGTATAAAGTGACAGGGAAGGACAATACTCAAGTACAGTACAAGTACCTCACATTTGTACTTAAGTACAGTACTTAAGTAAATGTACTATGCTATATTCAACCACTGCTCATAAACAATCAACAAAAAAGTGTTGTGGTTTTAATAGGGGCCATGCTGTGGTATAGGCCAGCTAAATAAGGTTGAAAATGTGAAGTTGTGAAGTCCAAGGTGCACTCTGGGCTTTGGTCCAAAATACATTCCATTCATATCTGCAACTGAAGGTTACTTGCTGTGGTGAAATTAGAAATTCAGAGAACCAGAAAATGATTATGAAGTGCTGGAGGTCCACATGACATAACTAATTTGTTTTTTAATGGATAGATAAAGTGCTCATACAAGCATTAACTACATAATTTGAGCCACTAACCATACAGCTTTGTTGGTACAGTCTCACACTGGCCTATAATCATGTTGGTTTTTCCACTTTAAAAACTATCCAATCTAAGTCCCATTACATTTTTTAAGCCTCAGGGCTTCTATTTATATTCCATTATGTGAAAACCTGAAATGTGTCCACATGGTTCCCCTTGAGAATTGCAGGATGTTTGACACAGCTGTGTGTGAGAGTGTGAACCAGTTTGTCCCTGGACTCTGTGTTTTCCCAGCTGTAACACACGGAGAGGAAAGAAGATCATAGCTGAGTGTTAGCCATCTTGCCTTCAGATGTAAGCAATGCTACAGTATAGGAAAGGGGGGGGGGGGCATTATAAATGGTGCTGCAGCTTGAGGTCTCCTGCGTCTCTGCTGTGGAGAACGGAAATCTAAGTGCATCTGTTTCTGAAAGAAAATCTAATTAATTGGATGTTTTTGAGATTACTCTTATTCATACAGTACGCAGAGCACTGACCTTTGCCATGTGGCGTCTGTAATGTGGCTTTACGTAACATCCTCAACACACAGAAACACTGAAGGGGGACTTTAAAGGGGACATCTTATGCTCGTTACTTGTATTTTTGGTTTCTGTTAGAGCATGTTTACATGTTTTAATGGTCAAAAAACACATTGTTTTTCTCACACTGTTTGTCTGAATTCACCCTCTGTCTTTTAGCACCTGTCTCTTTAAGCCCCCCTCTCGAAAAAGCCCAGTCTGCTCCGGTTGGTAAGTGTTTCTGGATCTCTCGGCATCTATGCACCGTCATTGCAGATGGGG
>JAOVVB010193460.1:0-11015 GCA_028570985.1 Heterobranchus longifilis
CAACATTGTAACATTATATATACGACAGAAAATAAGGAAAAGCATAATAGGTCCCCTTTAAACACATAAACTATCGAGTGCTAAACACCCAGATAGAATAACAGATCAGGTAACGGTCCACACTGGATATGTGTGTGTCACTGTTTATGTTTTCTTACCAAACCAAGCCTGCTGGTCTCCTTGCACTTCAATAGCAAGGCCAAAGTCTGCCAGCTTCACTGCAGCTCCCTTCATCTTACTGGCCAACAACAGGTTCTCAGGCTGACACACACACACACACACACACACACACACACACACACACACAGAAGCAGAATGTATGACAAGAGATCAAGACAGTGAGAGACAGATAGTGACAGGCACTCTTCAGTGAAGCTCTTTCTCAGAAATATTTATATTTGATGTATTCGACACAGCTCGTGTGGGGGTGGGGTAAAAGGTGTGAGAAAGCGATGGAGAGACGGAGGATGTAGAGAGAGGATGAGTGGTTGCGAATCTCCACAACGCCTTATATGGGCATGGGTTCGTAGTCATGGAAACCGCTCGGGGAGTCATTTAGGCAGCGCTGCAGACTGCATGCTAAATGGAAAGTGTACTTAGCGAGAGGCAGCGTGTGTGGCAGCGTTCTAAATGGCCGTTGTTTGGGCAGTAGGACATAAATGGCCGCAGTAAAAGCCCACTCAGGATAAAAGGCCAACAAATCAGACAGGCAGCGCTCGAGGTAATAGCGTTATTCTCCGACACAGAGCGACGGGCACATACACACACGTACAAAAGCCGCCCACACATGTCTAAGACATCCCTCGAGGTTGTTTTTTTCCACACGTTGCAGTGCTTGAAAAGGTTCAATTCAATACATATTATTATTGTCCTTCCTACCAGGATGATTATCATCACCTTAAACTGGGTTAAGGAGGAAACTGGAGGCAGCAGAGGCGCTCTCTTCCTCTACTCTTTGCATCTGAGCCTATCAGCAATTTGGGACACCTCAAGCCCCTCCCCCGCTGCTCTATGGGTGGGTGTGATGTCACATGGGTTGTCCTGGCAACTCCCGAGGTTCATCTATGCTTTCAACCTCCTCTCTCATAATAGACCCCCTTCACAACAGTACAAAGTGTGTGTGTGTGTGTGTGTGTGTGTTGTGTGTTGTGTGTTGTGTGTTGTGTGTTGTGTGTGTGTGTGTGTGTGTGTGTGTGTGTTCATGTGCTGTTTGAGTCCTTGTCTTTTCCTTGCCATAGGTGAGAGACAAACCCCTCCACGTGATCATGACTCACCATCTCTGTGTGCTCAACATGAACACACATACATGCGTGTACGCACACAGACACACACACATATAGGACACACAGAGTTCTGGTCACGGACAGACAAGCTGACAGATCTGAGAACAGATAGAGGGTAAAAACAGTCGATGGGAAAGAGACGCAGGGGGAAAATGAAAAGAGATAGAAGCAGAAATGCAGAGAAACAGAGAGAGAGAGAGAGAGAGAGAGAAAGAGAGATGGAGCAACCGAGAGCCATCTGTGTGTTGCCATGGCCACGAGCAGAGGTGTGTGTGAGTGTGTGGTTGTCACGGCAACGGGGCAGCCACTCACCTTGAGGTCTCTGTGCACAATATCATGCTGGTGGATATGATTGACACTCTCCAAGATCTGACTAATGCAATGACTACGGAGAGAGACAGAGAAAAGGGGGACAAACAGAGAGAAAGACGTGTCAGTCAATGCCCTCCATTACAAAAAAAAACATCATCACATATATATGCCAACATGATCTATCAGTGTGTTTACGGTCTGGTTATAAAATTGATGCATTTCATTAGGAAGAAACACATGACATCATTCTTGTTCACTGTACGATTAATAGAGCAGTCGTACATTTTAAAGGGCTGTTAGGAAGGTTGAATTGACCAAATGCTGTCTGTACTGTGATGACACTTCAACTTGTTTAGCCTATATCCATAGTAATATTAAAAACAATCCTTTTAAATTTAGGAGGTAGAGCTGAAACAATTAGTTGATTGACAGAAAATTATTTTTACTCATAGTTTATTCATTTAAGGCATTTTCCAAGCAAAAATGCCTTGTCACAGCTTCTTGAATATGAGATTTTGCAGATTTCCTGGTGTTATATAATTGGAAATGGAATATCTTTCAGTTTTTAAACTAGGCAAAATTATGACAACATCTCTGTGGGCTTTAGGAAATTGCTATGGGCAGTTTTTGGATATTTTAAAGACCAAAGGATAAAAATGATCAGTAGTAGTAATCGATAATGAAAATAATTATTTTTACATGTCTAAAAGCATGTGAAAAATCACCTCTTACTACATTCTAATGCAGAGTTCACACCAAATGGGGAGTAAAAATTTTGCTCGCCACAATTACATACAAAGACGCAAAAAGATGCGAATTCACGCAAAATTCACATATGAAAAGTTTCATATGTTTATATATTTCATTTGTGCGAGAAATTCGTGTGATGCTGTGCCGCGACAACCTGTCAGCGTTGAGATTCTCCTGATTGATCCAAACTTCATTGTTTGACAGACATGACAAAGCATGAATTCAGATTTTTTTATTTTTTTTTACAAATCAGCATCATGATGTAGTTATTTCAGCATACTTTTGATCCGTTTATTGTAAATAAATCACAGCAAAAGTTTGTTACTTTTATTTATTTATTTTTTGTTTCGTTTATTTTGGGTTCATAATGCTGTAGTAGTGGCAGACACAGACACCCAGACACAACGGCGTTTGGTTTTCCGACGTATCTGGGACGTCCACAAGAACTAAAAAACAGCAATAGTGGTTATTTCGGCCATGGCTGATGACGGAAAGAAACGTTGGTATATACACCAGCGCGTCTTGCACGAATAAACACAAATGCACAAATAATCCCGTGGTCAAACTTGCGTGAGTAACGCTAGGTGAAAATTTGCTTCCCGTTTGGTGTGAACACAGCATAAGACAGTGGAGGTTAAACTTAGGTTGCACAACAAACATTTACCATGCAATCATTATAATTTTTCAAAGACATAATCCAGGTAGTTTAAACAATCAATACTAAGAAAACCATGTGGGAGGTCTTACACCACACAGTCAATAAATCTCAATCCCAGTAGCAATTTTAATAATGGGGGCGTCAACTCAGCTGCTACTAATACCATTATTTCTCAGTTCTGGCTGGTGAGCATGTTTTCACACTAGCCTAGTGTGTTGGCTCACGATGGGTCTTGTAAAATCTCCCTGCACGCCAGTACCCGACCACCTTATTACTGTCCTACGCACTGTGGTCTCAGGCTCCACACAATGGCACTATTTGAGGCTCATGTTCATGTCACGTCTCTGGAAAGGTTAACGGGTCAAAGGTCGGGCCCAGAGAGAGGCTTAATCCACGTGTGTGCGTGTGTGCGTGTGTGTGTGTGTGTGTGTGTGTGTGTGTGTGTCTTTCCAATGCCCCCCCATGTGTGCATGAACAGACAAAGACCCCTAATCCAATTGTACAACAGACATCATAAGCTGCACACAGCCACAGGAAAAAGAAATGAGGGGAACTCTGAGGAAGGAGGAAGTAGCGAGGAAAGAGAGAAAGTAAATGTCACAATGTCAACAAAATGTCAGAAAATAGTGTAAAATGCACAATACAATTCCGCAGAAGCCAAGGTGATGTCTTCAAATGTCTTGTTTTGTCCAATCAACAGCCCAAAGCCCAAGGATATTGAATTTACAGTTATACAACACTGAAATAAGCAGCAAATCTTCACATTTGAGAAGCAAGAACTATGGCCATCAATGGATATTCTAAATTCTAATATATTTTTGAATTGTAAAAAAAAAAAAAAAAAGGTGGGCCGCTACACTGAATGCACTGCATGATGGGAGTCGCACGTCACTTTCATTGATTAAAAATTAAATGTAAGGTTAGGTCAAGCTGAGCGAGGAATAATTCAACAACCACCGTAATGATGGCAGAGAACTCGGCTGCAGAGAGAATGATTTACACTTCGAGCAATCTAAAAAGCGCGCGAGAGACAAAGGTGCAGCACGGACGGCTGACTTTTTTGTCAATCTATGTCCCTTTTTTAATTTTATGTTTAGTTATTTATTTTCAAGTGATATATTAATTTTATTTTATTATTTTATATACTGCCATATGTTCAATTTGGGAGACGGTTCAGTCATGTAGGTACAGTTTGTTAAATGTATAAAATCAATAAATATATGCTTTAAAAACATTTTGACAGCCTGAGCCAGAACCAGCATTTTTTTCTTTTGCATTTTCCTGATAAATGACTTAAAGAATTAATCAATTGTTGATTGTTTCAGTTCTACTTCAATGTAGAGGGAGGATGGAGAGTGCATGACGAGAAAGAGAGACAAGGATATCATTGCACTTGTTGACAGGGGCGGATGCATTTTGCTGACAAGCATACAAGCAAACCAATTACATCCACCACTGTGCGCCTGTGTGTTCACACTCACATAAAAGTGAGTATTCATATATTTAATGGGATTACATTGCCTGTTTGCAGCATGTGTGCATTATGTTCCATATGAATGCTTACCTGGCATCAGCCTCACTGTAGTACTCCCTGGCTACAATGTCTTCAAAAAGCTCTCCTCCTGTCACCCTGTGGGGGGGGAGAAAGAAAGAATGAAGAAAAGAAGGAAGAAACCAAGAAAGAAAGGAAGACAGGGAGAGACACAGGGAGGCAAAAGAGAAAAGTCTGTTAGCAAACACAAACGAACCGCAGCTGCACGCATGGATAAAATGTCACTGTGTGTGTGTGTGTGTGTGTGTGTTCAGAATATACTCACAGGTCAAAGACTAGGTAATGAAAGCCTTCCTCTGAAATGCTGTCATGGAGTCTCACTGCAAGAGAGAGGGTGGGCAGTGAGACACAAAGACAGGAGTTAGGTAAAAAAAGAAAAAAAGAAAAGAAAGAATGGCTGCAGTGTTTTGACTGGTAAACCTCCCCATAAACTGGGGCTAAGAGAAAATGAGAGAGCAAAGAGAGAAAATAACCAAAGGCAAAGCTGGAGAAATGAATGTCAACTATGTGACATATTGCATTTTTTTCTCTCTTAAATGACAATTAACTGCCATTTAATTAAACCCCCCACACTCTATGATTATTGAAACTGAATGTCAGTGTTGGGAATGCATTTTTCTATGGGGTCAAATTACTGGTAGTTTAAAATACATCTTCTCTTCTTATGGCACATTTCTATACAGCTGGGACAACTGCACTGTAGCCACCATTGAGAAACTGTGATTGTAGCTTGTGATCTGGCGCATGAGTGATATTCCATAAAAAAGGTGTTTTAAACCTTTCAAAAGTGTTTGATGTTCTTTAAACTGTAGTAACAGCTTGTCACACGCACACCTTCATCACAATCAGCTTATTATAGCTGTTTCTACTTTTACCCGTCCTCCCTGCAATATTTCAAATGCATCTGCACACAGAAAAAGTGCAGTCCAACATTTAATGTTGGGGTATTTATTTAGTAATTCATATTCATTTTGGGGGCATTTTTGCCTTTATTTGATAGCAAGAGAGAGGGTGGGCAGTGAGACAGAGATATAAATACAGAACTTAGGTTAAAATTGCTGCAATATTTGACTGTTAAACCTCCCCTGAGGCTACAAGAAAATGCAGAAATATTTAAAGAGAGAAATGGACCAAAGGCAGAGCTGGAGAAATTTATGTCAACTGCTAGGAAGAGTGGGAGCTAGAGAGCAGGGATGCACCGATCCGATACTGATATTGGGCCAATACTGACTCAAATAGCTGGATCGGGTATCGGTGGTAATGGGGCAGATCTATTCAATTCTATGTTTATATACTATACATTATGTACTGGAATTTTAATTCTTGTTTAGGTTTTGACTAATTTGTTGCTGCATTTAAAAGGTTTACACTTGATTTGTAATTCCTGTTCATCTTGAAAGTTGTTGCAACACGATTTATTATTTATATAATAAATAACAATTCAGTGAATTTATATCTATGTATTTATCTGTTACATTTCCTTTTACAAAGTTAGGAAAGCAATGTTTAAGTCCAGCCTGATGTTGCAAGAATGGATCAGCATTCATCCCCGTTGGAACAGCGTGAGCCTTAGCTTCTATTGAGAGAAACAATGCCATGTAATGCATCAATGTCAGGCCTACCCTTCATCATAAATAGCTGACATCCAAAACGATATGTATTACAGTTATTTGGGGGTCTCATTTTGGTGCTTTTAAAAAAAAAGGTAAATATCTAAATAGCATAGGCCTACAAGCTACACTAGCAGCTACATGTCACTTCTAAACAATGGTGGCTCTACAGGGACAGAGAACGTTGAGTAAAAAAGGCAACTCCCACCGTATATTTAGCAAACATAATATTACGCATAGTAAACATCGCACCCCTGGCTGAAAAAGAAAACAATGCTTTGGTTGCTGCAGTAACGTTTGAGTGGAAATGGCCTGTTGGTAGAATCATGGTTTGTTGTTTTGGAACCATTCATAGAATAATACATGAGCATTGTACAGGGCAGGTCTATAATATTTAATATATTAACAATTGACCCAATAAATATAACCATGAGCAATTTGCCCTGATATGTATGAAATTTAAAAATAATTTACACTTTTTTGTACACTCTGTGGGTCTCATGGTTTTGCAACAGCATATTGGACATTGTGTTTCTGATCTATAGATGTTGAGTATCAGTATCGAGTATCGTGACACTAAACTTGGTATTGGTATCAAAGTCAGAATTATAGTATCATGACAACACTGAACTGTATAGCTATGTTTTTACATAATGTGACAGTGGTACAGGAAGATGATGTCCCCATTCTTAAAAAGGGACAGTTCACCCCAAAATCAAAAATACATATTTTTCCTCTTACCCATAGTGCTATTTATCAATCTAGACTATTTTGGTGTGAGTTGCAGTGTTGGAGATATCGGACGCAGAGATGTCTGCCTTCTGTCCAATATAATGGAACTAAATGGCACTCGCCTTGTGGTGCTCAAAGCGCCAAAAAAACATTTGAAAAACTCAACAGCAATGTCTCTTTCCAGAAATCATGGCCTGGTTGCTCAAGATAATCCACAGACCTTGTTTTGAGCAGTTTCATGTGGGAACTATTTTCTTTCTACCGAACTACACCCGCCAAATGTACTACTGCGCAGAATGGACAAATAACTGATACTGCTGGCTCACCTGAGCTAGCCGACGGTACAACTCAGCCACGGAGGATGCCATTAATGTTTACATCTCGCACTGTCACGAGCCTCTCGTCACTTCCATTATATTCAAGAGAAGGCAGACATCTCTACGGCTGACACCAAAACAGCGCTACAGGTGATATCTTTGATTTGGGGGGGTGAACCTTCCCTTTAAATCTGCATACAAAACTCTGATTAGCTATCAGGGAAATAACAGTCAAAGAGCACAACACAAGACCTATGTGAATAACTGAAAAACTAATATTTAGAAAAGAATTGCTTGTTACAAGTAATGTTTCCTGATGGAGATAAGTGAGCGCTTGGTCGAGAATTGAAAAAATAAAGTGGAGATCACAGTAATGAGCTCATATTACCAGGATACTGCGGTTATGCGGTAACCATCCCAGCCCAACTGTCAATATAAACGAACAGCAGCAGAATGACAAAGCAGGATCCAGGCGTTTTGAGCATGGGCCTGAGATGCAGCTTAGGTTTAGTGTCGAGGAGCCACAGTTATCGTTATGTAAAATGAATATCAGTTGTATAATAAGATGAAGTAGGATGGCCCTGCAGCAAGAAACAAGAGCGACTGCTCTTTCCTCCTCCTCCCTTCTTCTCGCTCTCCCTCCATCTGTCTCCTACTCCTCCTGCCTTCGTCTCTCCATCTGTCTCTTTTTTTTTTGTGCCCTCTTTTGTCCAAAGTTTGAATGCAGACGATGCCAAAATATGTCAAAAAAGAGGAGAAAGGACGAGAGAGAGAGTGAGAGAGAGAGAGAGAGAGAGAGAGAAATCTATACAGCGAGAGGAAGAGAGCAGGAAAAGTAGGCAAGGGGCGAATGAGTGCCTGGGGGTGGGGGGGCGACAAAACTAGGACACAAGGAAAAGAGAAATAAGATGGAGTGCAGTGGGAAAGGTGTCATTGATTTTGTCATATTCTGCCCTTTAACACCCATCTCCTCTAGACATCTCAATTAGAGCAGCACACTGCATTTCATTTTCCACAATTAACACACTGTGTTACGGGCTGTGATATCAGAATGGTCAAGAGTAATAAACCCCAGAAAGTCAAAAGCAGACACAAACATGAGTCATGACACAGAAAATGTCTCATCTCAGCAGGCAGAGCAGAGATCTGTTGTCAGCAAGAGGAAGATAACCTTCTGTCACCTCTAATTCTGACTGGCTTTACTTATTTTGTGTTTAAAGGCAATGCTGGTGATGTCATCTAAATCTCTTTTTATTTCTGTTGTCACGACAACTGCACATCTGATTTGAGCAAGACTCACAAAATTATAACCATGGCAAGCACAGTCCACAGTGTTAGCATCTTGATACCAATGCAAAGTAGTAACGTTGAAATACTGGATTCCGTTCTCAAATTTTTCTTTAGTTTATTTCAATATTTCTCAGTTACTTTTCCAAATATTTCTCAGTTCAGAAATCCACATCTTCTTCACAATCAGCATAAAGTAGATCAACCGCACAGCGCTTATTTAAAAAGAAAATGTGTCACTTTTAAAGACGGTTCGCCTGTTACTCTCGTTATTTCCTTCTGCAAAAACAGTGGTGAAGAACACACGGAGCAAATGCCAGGAGTTGAGTTTTCATTAAAACAAAATTATGACTGGTGTGTTAACTGCATGCCAAATGGCGCACAAGGCCAAATTGCCTCCTAAGTCACCATATGACTGATTGCTGACAAGCACGGTAGCAATTTAAAACATTTTAAACTGCGCAGTGCTCACTCTACATAAAACGCACCAGGGCTACTTAACAGTACTTCCAGCAAACTTCATGAAGCATCTCCGATCTCTCTGGTCTAGCTCAGCTAACAAACACAAAAATCCACCGAATCCGTCAGCACGTTAGCGTGTCGTTCACTACAGAGCCTGTAAAGTACGTTATGTTTACTTCACCTGTCTCTCCTCTTCTCCACTCTGTGTGTGTGTATATTACCGTGAAACACAAGAGCAGAGGATATTAATGATAATTGTGTAAAATTTTACCAGCGGCACTAATAAGTCTGCAGCAGAATTAACATAGGAGAAACACTGAAACACAGTGATGCCAGCCATCACAACGTACCATTTCTTTGTGGTCTCTAAACTAAAGAGATATTTTAGTACATCCTACTAATATAGGCCTACTGATTATTAATAAGGTGTGTGCCAATTGGTGATCGCATCGACTACTGACAAATGAAGAGATGGTCTCCAATTGTTTTTCCCCACCAAATCCGATATTAAGGAACTAAATTGTTATAGAAAATAAAACCTAAAATCTGCTCCCTACAGTGCAGTTACAGGATATGTTTCTGGTGGAGTGGTGAAGATGATCACTGTTAATCAGCACAAGTGACTCTGTTCCTGAATTTAAAGTGACCAATTTGCCAATCCTGACAAGTGTGCTGTGCAATCTGACAAAACCCTGCATCTCCATTCTCCATATGCCTGTTCACCAAAGCTTTGCTCTGTGCTACAATGTCCATAATTGACAGCAGCTGTGCTGCAAAATCAGCTGTATTGGCATTTTAAAATGAGTGATCACAGAGAAAGTTACAGCATCTTTTTTAGACTCAATGACATGATAAACGGAAATAAAAAGTATACCCACGGTTGTCCACACGCTGTTAATTAGCTCAGTAAATAAATGCAACATTTTGCTCAGGGAGACCTTTTTAAGCAAGAAGTTATTTCCTTAAGCCTTTTATTGCATAGATTAACTCATGTCATATTGTGTAATGAGTCTGTGGTCTATGATGCGACATGTCACGTGAACACTCTCATAGCTGGATAAGAAAAGCCAGAGTTAACAGAGTCAATAACCAGCTTTGTGATATCAGAGAACCAGACTTGTTTCGTGATACAGGCCTCTGGTTATTTATATCCCAGTTTACATAATTACATAATTCCGGTTTCTGAACACTTTTCTCTGCATCATCCTCCATGTAAACAGCATGTAGAACATCAAATCATCATACAGCTTATTTTTCTGATTTAAGCACTTTGTTACTCACGTTATAAAAGTACCTGCACAGCAATTATCTACCAAGCTAATACCAGAACCCCTGATCTTTCAGAATAAATCAGTTGGCTAGAATATGTGGGTTTCAGGATAAAGGTTCAGATTATGATGCTTACGTGTGAATTTATGGGATATTCCAATAAACCCATTACAATCAGAATATGCAAGTGTTAACAATTTGAACTCAAGGTCCACTTAACTAGCTTTTTCCCTTTTGAATTAAGATGATGTTTTTTATCAAACTACTGTTTCCAAGGTCAAGGATGAACATTTTATGCTCAACATATTCATTTTGGTGAACAATATCTGTGAAACTCTCTGTTACAGATCACCCAATATCAGCATAGCATTATCCTAAAATGTTATGCCAGCATCAGTATTGTTGCACTCCAGTGAAGAGCAGCATGAGTAACAACACAGAGCTATACATTACACATTAGGTCGCATGCACAGAAACTCACCGATGTTGGGGTGCTTCAGCAGACGGCAGATACGAGCCTCTCTCTCAAGCTTCTGATGGTCTGAGGAGAGAAAAGTTAAAGGCAAGTTAAATCACAGAGCAGCAAAGTGTGCATCATTACCAGGTCAAACAACTGTGTTCAATAGCTGATTTTAAGGTTAAGTTTATTTGTTTTCATTTGCAGGTATAGTGACAATGGGGTCAGTCTATTCAATTAAATTGCATGTTCATTCATTCATTCATTCATTCATTTTATTTGTTCCTTTCATGAAAATGCACAATAGAATATAAATTTGGTACAGA
>JAOVVB010193479.1:0-11014 GCA_028570985.1 Heterobranchus longifilis
GCGAGGGGGAAAGGGCAGGGAGGTGTGGCTGCTGAGCCGCTTTGTTTTGGTTTACATGCAGTGCACAACTGCAACATCTAGCGGTGAAATGATTTCGCCTATTGCTCCTTTAACCGTGGCACGCCTGTATTCCTACACACCAGAGCATGTAGTGTCAAATGAATAGCACCTCCCAACTATCACTTTAAAACATGTTCTACTAATTTCAATACTTTATAATCTGCTGGGTAGCTTAATCCATAATAATATATCATGCAATATATCAATTGATTATATGAATAATCTGAATCTGCAAAACTAAAGTTATAAGTAAAGTCATCAAATAAATGTAGTGGAGTAAAAAGTACAATATTCGCTTCCAAAATGTAATGGAGTAGAAAGTAGCATAAAATATAATTACTCAAATAAAGTTTCAAAATTGTACTTGAGTAAATGTAGTTAGTTACATTCCACCACTGCGATTCACAGACATAAAACATTGAACAATTAAAATGAATTGTTACACACTTGCATTCAGTTCTACACACAACAGTTCATGGCTGTTACACAAACCCCAGACCAGCTGCATCTTTTACCTCGCTAACTTTAGAATACCAACAAATCTCGGTACAAAAAATGTTGTATATCTTCCGCCAGAGGGCAGATGATGGAGCTGAGAAATGAGTTTACTAAAGATCATACAGATCAAGGTGTGAAAGTGTGGGGGATAAGCTCAATAAAATTTTCACACAAACATTTTGCCTCGGCTCCTTCATCTATAACCAGTCAGCCTGAACATCCTCAAGGGGGCAGTCAACTTGTGTTTTTATCATTTCATTCTGGTAGTTCAGCTTTGAGACATTAGATCAACTTTCTCTGCGTGGGTGGTCCCCAATTTCGTTTTAGCTCAGCACTGCCTCGTCTGTGGAGTAGATCGATCAGTTTGCGACAGCAGATGGAGCTGTGCATCACTATATGGATTGATGACTTTGAAATTGAAAAAAAGTTTCACACACTTTTATTCTTCATTGTATTATTATGTTTTATCATCATCATGGTCCAGTCTCATCTAAAATAATGCAGACTAAATTGGGAAAGAAAATTCCAAATGGGGGCACCATACAAACCATGGAATAGCTACATAGTCTTTACTCATTAACAATAATGTATTAATATATATTGCAAATAATCAGAAGACCAGATGATTTTGTAATTAATTTAGTCACAAACCTAACCCCTGAATATGTCAGACAGTGGTGGAAAGTACATTTACAAATGACTGTACTTAAGTATAATTTTGAGGTATTGTACTTTACTCAAGTGTTTCCATTTTATGCTACTTTATACTTCTACTCCACTACATTTTGGAGGGAAATATTGTACTTTTTACTACATTTATAACTTTAGTTACTTTACAGATTCAGATTGTTAATACAAAATATAAATCAACTAATGAATTATGTATGTATATATGTTATTGTAAGGTAAGTTACCCAGCAGTATATAAAGTAATTAAAACCACATTTACCAGCTGCAAAGGTACTTTAAGTATACTTTGATGCTGAAACATGTGTACTTTTATGTACAAAGAGTTTGAATGCAGGACTTTTACTTGTAACAGAATATTTTTTGTATTAATTATAGTCTAAATATATAAGTACTTCTTCCACCTGTGATGCCAGACATGTTTTTAAGTTATGTTTCCTTTACATATGTTCTTTGGGATGTGTCTACGACCGACTGGCTGACGCTGTCAGAACTTTCCACAAAAGAAAAAAGAAAAAAAAAGAACACATTATTTCACTTTTTTTCACCTAGTTCATCTAATATCTTATCTGGTTGTGCAACTTTCTTCCATTTACCATTTTACTTAATTATTCTCGGCTGCCTTTTATTTAACATTTGGCTAACTTGTTATTTAACTTTAGTCATTTTTCTGCCATTATATTTCTTCACATTTTACATCTCTCTGTGCCATTATGTTGTGTTTATGGAGCAAAGAGACACTAAAATGTTTAGTCATTTGGTAAAAATAGATTAATCACTGTGTTCCAATATGAGGTCTTGATGTTGGTGTTTTTTAGGTGACACAGAGATTCCTGTAAGGCTGTGTCTGTACAGGGAACCTAAAAGAAAAATGGATTTCACTAAACACAACCTGCCAGCCAAATAAACAAAACAGTATCTATCAACAAAATTAAAATTAAAAAGTGCTCTCAGTCTCATATTGTTTGACAGCTACATAAATATATGGTTATATATAGTTATGTATGTTTTCTAAAGCTGAAAATATGTAGTTTAATTATGTGAACATTTGCGTTAAGATTGGAGTGAACTATATTTTCACTTATGATCAGTTATTAAGCATAAAGTATAGACTTTACACTGATTCAATCAAAGTTTTCATTGACAATATGTATATTCATACATATTCATTCATACATACAATAAATAAATAAATAAATAAATAAAAAGCATGATTGGCCCATTTATTTATAAATAAAGTGCTGTTAGTAGTATTTTGTTGTTTTCTTATGTGGTGTTAGTCGTTTCTCTTTTATTGAAATATACAGCAATATTGCAGATAGATTTATTTAATGTTTGTCATTTAGTATTGTAACATTGCACTGAAGGCATTTTGATTGATTGATTGATTGATTGATTGATTGATTGATTGATTGATTGATTGATTTACTGACTGAAGTACAATTACAAGTACTGTACATTTTGAGGCACTCTACTTGTATGCTACTTACTTCAGTAAATAGTAAATAATGTACGTTTTACTCCACTACATTTGACACCTAAAGTTACTAGTTACTTTAACTAACGTTTTACTTACAGATTAATATTTAACACATAAACATGAGATTGGCATATAAGATACATTATTGTAGATGAAACCAAATCAAACAGATTTTAATACCACTTGGTGTTTTGTCTGTAATTGTCTTATATTGTTGTCATGTTTATGTGTTATGTGTGGAAGAGTAGCTGATGTTTCTGCATCAGCTAATGGGGATCCTAATAAAATCATAAATCATAATAAATACATGTTTTTTAAAGTTTGTTATTAATAGACCAGCTACAACATTAAAATGTTACTTACACTTAATACATTATAACATCCAATATTACAGTAATAACCTATAGATGGGAGCCATTCCACATAATATATTTATATATTATGTAATATATAACTGATAGTTCCTCTGTGCTTTTATTTATTTATATAAGAATTTGACTTTTACTTATAAAAATGTATTTCCAAATGATCTTCTTCCACCATTGTGCCTAATCATAATATACCTTTGTGTTACTAGTTGTTGTTAATAACTGTTTATGATATTTCTGCTGTGGTCTGACATAACGGGGAGTGTGGCTTCCCCTCTGCAGAGAGCGTGGAGCAGCTGGGGGAGGTGATGGGGAACAACGTGCTCTGTGTGTACAAGCAGACAGCCAGAAGACAACAGGCACACCACAGATCCCTCTGCCGCTCGAAATCACTTTCTGAACAGACGGCTGACCGAGAGGACGACCTGTTGAACATTTCAAAGCAACACCGTTTCTGACATGCACTTTGATAAATGTGAGTACAGGTGCTTTTACTTTGTTACTTATGGGCAGAATACAAGTGTTATTTCTATTGAGTGCAGCTTTCATGTTGAACTTTTTATCTGCCTTTCTGGACAACATACTTGTTTTCAACATTGTGTTATTGTGTTAGCGGCAGCATTGTAATGAAAACTCATTTAAGCTTTGATTGTATCTATAAGACTACAACATTACACACCTATCACTCCATCTTAAACGCATTTGGTATATTTTGTTTTGACTTTATTTGGGAGTTTGGATCCTAAATCTGACAGAACTGAACTGTGTTTTAAAGTTAGACTGTGTTTCTAGCCAATAAGGCAATATGTATTTTAGATTAAATACTTCTCTACTGAGTAATACCTACCGCTTCTCTCGGTTTTCATTGAATGACAGAATAATTCTGGTGAATCCAAGAGTCAGGACATGATTTGGGGAAACCCTGATGGTCCCCCACCCCTGCTCGCTTGTTTTCATTTCCCCTTTTGATTAATGCCAGACAAGCAAACAGTGTGACGTGACAGCTTAACTTTTCATGCCCTCTTTAACACAGGCTTGAGTGTGTACATATTTTGTCGTGCTTGCTGGGTTCTGTTAAACCACGAAATGAGGAAACTGGCTCTGCGCTGCTTCTTTCTTTCTGTACAGCGCGAGCTAAAAGAGAAAGGTCGTCGGAATCCCCAACCCTCCCACGCACATGACTCAATGTCCAGGGCTTTCCACAACTCATATTTGAATATATCACAGAGTAGCCCAAAGCAGCGTGGGGGCAATTAGTGCAACCCCCACATGTATATATATATGTGGGCTAAGATGTCCTCTTACTGCTGGAGAAACCATTAAAAGGCATTTCCTCAATTCTAGTTTCTCTCAGCTGATATGTCAGACTGGTGTGACGCTCTATATTAAAGGGGGCTACTACTAGAACATGTTTACATGCTTTAATGTAAAAAAATATATATTTTTCTCATACTGTCTGTCTGAATATAATAGTATTCACCCAAAAAAGCATTTCTGAGTCTTCTGCATCTGCGCTCTCTGCGTCTCTGTACCGTCATTGCAAATCGGAGAATGACTATAGTCGTGACATCACAACCTTACAGAAGTCCTGACGGCTCGTTTAAAGGCACAGTTTCTGAATACGGGCTGTGTACATTTCTCCGTGGACTGAGAGTTTTGATACTTTCATATTATTTATAGAACACCTAGACCTGCTTTATAATAAATAAAAAAAAGACAGACATGGACATCTCACTTTTTGAAAAGTGTTACCCTGTAACGTGTTGAGTAACTTCTTCTCTCATGTGGTAATTTACTCTTTAATATGGTTATATGTTGCAGCATTACGTCATCTGTAAAAAGACCAAAGGTAGTTTGTTGTAAAGATCAAATGAGTCAGGACTGAGTAACCTATAGTAACACCTATTGAATTTGAAAATGAAACTTGGCATCAAAGAAATGTAACTGATGTCATTTATTCTAATAAAGTGACATTTATTATGATGCGGGGGCAGGCAGGTCACTCACGCACACGCACGCGCACGCACACGCACACGCACACACACAGCAGCACAAGGCCTTATTGTTTAGGACAGGTTTTTAGCTGGAAGTGTTGATTTTGAGAGAGAAAGGAGACACAACTACCCGGCAGAAATCTGAAATTCATGAACTCACATTTCTTTCTCGCTGGTGGAATTTGCATATTTTGTTTTCAGAAGTGCACCCTCTTTGTATTTGCTCTGGAGGATAGAGCTGTCTTGTCCCTCTGTGTGGCTCACCACAGCAGTCAACATTCACATGCTTAAAAGAGAAATGACAAAAGAACATGTCTTCTTCTGCTCTGCCTCCCAGACATGTAGGTGCAATAGAAAGCACAGGGCGACTACTCGTGTTGAGGTGACGTGCCTGTGACACACCAAAGACAGGAAGATGTGGTTTGCCTTTCTGTCAGCGTAACGGAGCGAGACAGGAAGATGTCATAGAAAATAAGCAGTGGCAATCCCATGCTTAAAGGTTTTCTGATGAGTCTGGTTTTGCACGGCCGCATTATCTGTGTTCCTAATGGAGGAGGTTTCTCAGAGCTTTTATCTTTGGTGGAAATATCTTATCTTTCACGTGTAGGCCGAAGTTTTTGAGGAAACAACCTGTGTAGTCATACATGTCAGCTGGAAACATCAGAATTCTGTTTTGTAATATTTTTTCCTATTTTTCTCACCTGTTTAATGGAAATGATACGTTTTCTTATCAGCAGGGGGAAAACATTTGTAGACATACATTTGTAGTATTTGGCTTATTGACAATTCAGCCAAACCCTTCTTAAAGACATAGAAAGTTAAACTGTTTATATTCTCCAGTGAGAGTAAACAAGACAGAGAGGATATTAATACTCTACAATATCATCTATTCTATTATTTATTTTCTACTAGACATATTTTGTGATTCAAACCTACAAAAAGAAAGAGCTCAAAGTCTGTCTACATATAATAGACAAGTTTCTGTCTATCGATTAAATCTAAATTTAAAAAACTAAATTTCTTTTGGCCACAGCTTTCATGTTCTGAAAGCAGAAAACAAGTTTTGTAGTTTTGGATATAAATGTTTCCAGAGCTGATACAAATAGTGTAATCTTTGGTTAGTTAATCAACAGAAAAATAATCACCAACTATTCTGATAATCGATTAATCAGTTTAGTCAACAGCTTCTCTGTTTTAAATCACTGTAAATTAAATATATTTGGGTTGTGGGCTCTGGTGATACTTTTTGTCATCCCTCTCCATTTTCTGACATCACAATAGACCAAAGAATAAACCAATAATTGAAAACATAGCAGCAGATAAATGGATAATGAAAAAAAATCATTACCAACCTAACTGTTTCATGTCCAAACTACTGATCTCTGATATCAAGCGCATTTGATTAAAGTACCTGACCAAACAGTCATTATTTTTGCCATTCTTTTTCTTTTTCAGCGCCAAAAGAGAAGCCGTGTTGCACTCTGCCCACAGTGAAGAAACTCTTGGAGCAGAAGAGAAGGCGAGAGACGTCGTCTGTGCCACCCTCCTGCTCTACGGCCAGCACAAGTCCTGCTCCTCCAACTACTGTTACAGTAAGGCAGCGCACATCAGCATCTCACTAAATACTATATCAGAAAGATGTGATTGTTTATGATTGATGTTTTTTTTTTCTTTCTCCCAGCAGTTGGCATCAGCAGAACCATTTACCTGTACAGGTAAGAGTAAGGTGATATTCTGTGTAGCCTGATATTATTCCTCTGTGTTGTCCAAAAACACATTAACGAGCCACCCTGTTGCCCTGGGTGTCATGCTCCTTTATTATAATGAACATTGGCACTGTGGAAATTGAGGAACTTGAGGAAATTCCACATACACTATCCTGCTGCTGTAAATACTTGCTAGTGCACTAAATCTATGGCAGAAAACAATCCCCAACAAATAGACTACTCCTGATTTAGGAAATTATTTTGCCTTTTTAAAATTTAAATATGTATTTGTGACCTGTTTATTATTAAGATTTATGTCTATGGTTTGGGGGGAAGTCTTAAGTATTGTTTTTGATATTTGTTGACAATAACAAAAATGTTAAACATCACCAGCCGTGTTCTTTTAAAAAGGTCCCATATTGTAAAAAGTGAGGTTTCCATGATTTTTCATTATAAAGCAGTTCTAGGTGCTATATGAATACTGTGAAAGTATCAAAACACTCATTCCACAGAGAAATGCACACAGTTTGTATTCAGAAACTGTGCTTTTAAACGAGCCGTCAGGACTTCCGTAAGTTTGTGATGTCACAACTATACTATATACTGCTGCAATGACGGTGCAGAGACGCTGACAGCACAGATTCAGAAGACCTGGAAACACTGACCAATCAGAGCAGACTGGGCTTTTTTGTGAGGGACACGTCCCTTAAAGGGACACGTGCTAAAATGGAGCGTTTCAGACAGAGGGTGAATACAGGTTTATTCAGACAGACATGATGAGAAAAAAGTAATTTAAAAAATGTAATTTTTTAATCATTAAAAGCATGAAAAACATGTTCTAGTAGAAACCCAAAATAATAAAGTATGAACCTGAAAATGAGCATAATACGTCCCCTTTAACTATTTTATCTTGAGCATAATGTCAAACAGAGTATACATATTACTGACTGAGTCCTCTCCATTCTAGGTGCATCCAGCAGCTACTCAGACATGGCAGTGAGCTATGAGCAGTGGACCCCAGCACCAGAGTCTACACTCAGTTACTACCCCAGTCATCCAGGATCCAGCTACGCTGCAGCCTACAGCCTGCCAATGACATCTGAATACGGCACGCAGCAGCAACACCCGGGATTTGGAGATACAATGTCTCAGACATATGTAAGAGAAATCCCTTCATGTTGTATGTATCTGCATCATACCTTTATGATGGTTTGACCTTTACGACCTGCATTCTTCTGAGCAGGAGTGCCCGATGACAGTCGAAGATCCCATGGCTTCGACTTGGTCACTTCTGGGTCCCGGTCAGGCGGCACAGATGAGTTTTGGTTCATCGATGGACGCCACCAAGCTGGAAGAGGCCCGGATGCTCCTCAACGGGATGGAGTACAGCAGAACCACTGGGCAGGATGAAGACGGAGACACGTGAGTGCTTCTGAGTGAATGCATGTGTGAGAGCATGTGGCATGTGGTTTGTATGTGTTTCAGTGCATCTGCAGGCAAGGGCAGAGGTTTCGTTTCAATGTTGAAACATATTAAACATATTAAACATATTAAACATACTGAAACATATATGCACATATGAAACGGGAGGTTTGCATTGCATTCACAAAAGAAAAAAAACATTTGACCTAATTAGGGAAAACGATCTTATATATCTCGTAATTATGAGAAAATACCTTGTGATTAAGAAATCTCATAATTACGAGATCTTTTCTCATAATTACTAAATCCAAACTCCTAATTATGAGGACTTTTTTTGTAATTGTGAAATAGTAACTCATAATTATGAGATATGGTGTCTAATTAGTTTTTCTTTTGTGAATGCAGTGCACTTCTGTACGTTTTGGGGGAAAGGTTGAGTGTCAAAACACTTAATTTCCTGCATTCTGGGTCATTTTTATGCACCAATTTGTTCCTTTTCTGCATCAATTTATGGTGGAAATGTCTCTAATTCCATCAAAATAAAAGTCTTCCGCTACACTCATGTTGTTATTGAGGGGGACAAATACACGTGTTGTAAATATTGTCTGCAAGAAAAAGAATAAGGGTCCTCTCATTTTTCTTTGAGTTCATAGAATGCAAGATTACACTGATAGTACACACACACACACACACACACACACACCTTTTATCGAGTGCACAATTTATTTACTTCCATAGGAGTTTCGTTTTCAGTCACGAGCTAAAAGTGAGAGCCAAATGTGCAGTTTGGTAATCCTAGAAAGATTAAGAAAACTGAAAAGGTGTCAATGAGTCAGCAGCTCATGCTCGATGATCAGAAACTCAGATAAAACTGAGACAAATTCAATTGTGAAAAAGAACAGTGTGAAATTGGTTGCAGGGATTACCACGATTTTCCAGCCTCATTTAAAACTAATTTATCGTGTGCTCTTGTTCTGTCAGCATCCTGCACATCTACACTGCCAAGGGCCTCAGGGAGTGTGCCTATGCTGCTGCAGAGAGGCTGAGGGATGCCGGCAAGCTTGATGCCAAAGAACACAAGGGAAAGGTATGAATAAAAAAATCTTCCAAAGTATGCAAATTGCTCTTTTTGGCCAATTTTGTTCATTGTCACACACATTAGCACAGGATTAGCCTATAATTTCTCAAAATAAAGTTGTATAATAAATGTGCTTGTGCAGACTGCTTTACTGGTGGCGGTGACAGCAAACCAGCCGGAGATTGTGCAAGATCTGCTGTCGTTTGGAACGGACATCAATGCCTGCGATGTTAAAGGACAAACTGCCCTTCATCTGGCTGCACACTATGGGTTACCTGGGGTTCTGCAGGTAAAGCAGCAGTAGTGCTAAATTACTTTTACAGCAGGTCAGAAAAGTTAGCTTTGTCGAGCTGACCTGAAAGGTCCCTTATTGTAAAAAGTTAGATACCATGTCTTTTTTTTATTATAAAGGTGCTATATAAATACTGTGAAAGTATCAAAACACTCAATCCACAGAGAAATGCATGCAGCCTGTATTCAAAAACTGTGCTTTTAATTGAGCTGTCAGGAATTTGCATAGTTATGATATCACAACTACACTCATATTTATATATAGGTAGAAAAGAGACAGCGATAGCGCAGATGCGGAAGACCCGGAAACACTGACCAATCAGAGCACTCTTTGGGCTTTTTAGGGAGGGGGGCTTAAAGAGACAGGCGCTAAAACAGAGCCTTTCAGACAGAGGGTGAATACAGGTATATTCAGGCAGACCGTATGAGAAAAAGAATGTGTTTTTTCTTAACATTAAAGCATTAGTTCTAGTAGAAACCCAAAATATAAATATGAACATAATATGGGACCTTTAATAATGATTCTTTTTTTTTTGCAGGCAATTCTGTCTAGCAAGCCAGCTGTCAACCTGGAGGCCCGCGATTTTGAGGGTAATTTAATGTTATTACAATACAAATGATTAATAGACTGGGAAGTTGTGTTAACCTAGCCATACATTAAGTTTTCAGCACCAATTCCAAAATATGTACCTCATTAATTCAGATATTACATGTGTGTTTTCTTCCTCACCTCAGGTATGACTCCTCTGCACTGTGCAGCCATTTCTCACAGTGTCAGCGTGAAGGCGTTGTCCAGCAGCGGGCTGGCAGATGTTGATCTGCAGACTAAGGCTGCGGAGAAGCTCTCCTGTGTGCAGATGCTTCTCAGCGCAGGGGCGTCCCTGCTCAGCCAGGTGCAGTGCAGCTCTCCCTTTTCTGAATGTCACGTGATAATCAGCATAGATCGATAGATGTGTCACAATACATGAATGAATGGACAGATCAGGTTAGCAATCAGGTACAGAATCATGTAGTCCAATATGTTAAACCCTGACCTTTCAGTCACAATATACAGTCTACAGGGGAAGTGCCCAAGTTTTATCTAACCCTGGTGATGTCATAGTACTAACCATTTCCCCCTTACTCTCTCTTTTGTTTTCCCTTCCTTGTTTAAATGTCTCAGTCTGACTTATGGTTTCATTCTGTTTTTCAACATCACGTTCAATTCTCCAATTCCAGGAAGTCAAAAGTAACAAGACTGTGCTGCACTTGGCCGTGAAGGAAGGAAACATTGAACTGGTGAATTATCTGCTGAGGATTCCCCTGCCAAACATGAAATACTTTGTCAACTTGAAAGTGAGTCCCACTGACACAAAACTGCATGTTTGTGGGTTTATATGTATGTACAGATATATACTGTAAGCTATATATATATATATATATATATATAT
>JAOVVB010193490.1:0-11014 GCA_028570985.1 Heterobranchus longifilis
GCGCCCCCCCCCCCCCCAAAAGTGTTTGCACCAGCCGCCACTGAAAGTGGGTGAAAAGCAAGTCCCTGGAAACCAGAAAAGTTTTTACCCCATATGCCTGTGATCTTTCCTTCACACTCGCTCAATCACTCACTTACTCACTTACTCTCTCTCTCAATCTGATGGCAGTAAAGCTACAGATGGTGCCTATATGAAAACTGATGAGTCAGGAGACTCAAGCTGGGAGAAATGGTGTAACCAGTGCATCATCCTTCAATCCTTCCATCCATATACTTCTTTATTGATCTCTCAATCTGAGACAAATGTATCCATGTATAGATAGATAGATAGATAGATAGATAGATAGATAGATAGATAGATAGATAGATAGATAGATATGCCAAAATAATCAACTTTTAGCCAAAGTTTAAAAGCAGTTGGCCGTCCATCACTACAGATGGAAATATAGACGGAAACCTAAAATAGTCTTCACACAGTCCACCCACTCAATCCATCCCTTCACAAATCTATCTATTAACATAGCAACCCATTCACCCACCATTACCCCTGTCAGTATCAATCTAACTATTTATCCATCTCTTCATCAACATACACTGAGTTTCCAGTAAGATAAACATGGTGTATATCTATATAATCTATTGCCATTAAACTGGCACCCCAGTCAATCTGTTCATGCAGCTGCATACTTAGCATTAAAATATGGAGGGAGTGGACTATCATTCATCGCATTATCAAATCCATATAATTATAATTATAGTTATATAATTATATGAATATTATATAATTAAATATAATTATCTATCACTTCTCAGCCATTATTAATTGAACAAATGATTTGTCTGTGCATCCTCATACAATGAGTTACTAGTTCACAAGGTATATGATCTAATAACTAAAATACTGTAAACTTAGTCTAATTGTAATCCATGGATCCATGGATCCACCAAACCATGTGCATACTGCGAATAATCTACTGTATTTATCTATCCACACTTTGCTGCCACATAGACTGCAACTAAAAAATAACCTGCTAAAGCAATTAATCTATTCCCCTATCCATCTATCCAGTCATGCAACCACCCATCCATCCATCAATCCATCCATACATCCATTCATGCATACGCAAATGCATGTGTGCATTTTAGTAAAACTGAGTCTAAATAATCTGGTTTAGGTAGCAATTTTGTTTATGGATCAACCTGTCCATTCATTTATTCCCCCACATTCATCTTTCTATCCATATATCTATCCAATACTTAATTTATCTATACATTTACATACAGTGAACAAACTGATATACTGTGACCGTGATCTAATAAACAATAAACTGGGAACTCTATAAACTGGTTGATCTATCCTTCTACCCATTCATCCAACCATTTACTCCATCTATCCATCCATCCATCCATATTTACTCGAGCTGAGATAGATTCCATCCATCATAATCAAAGTTGAATCAATACAGTAATCAAAATGTGTCAACTCCGTGTTCCTATCTTTCTTTCTTGTTCATCCGTATTTCAGGCCATATGCTCATCTATTCACCTAAATATAGACAAGTAGTAAAATTAAAAGGGGAAAAAATAGTGGCATCATGTGTGTTAGTAAGATTTTCAGCCATCACGAGTTGCCAGAACACCTTTAGTGTGGATGGGCAGAGATTTTCAAGTCTTTGGAGCTCTACAGTACTAGAGAAAGGTCAGTTGTTCTTATGAAAGATATTCCTTCAGGTGGTTGTTTTGATGAAGTAGTTCTCCACCACCATCATTACATTACAATCTCTCATAAGTCTTCAGTTGGAGAAATAAAAGCCCCCTTTTTATTTACCCATGCCTGTTCTATCACTCAGAGCACTCTATTTAAATTTCTGAGGTGTATAGCAATCAGATTTCAATTCTGTCCATCTGCATGGTCACCACCACAGGGTTTGTTCTTGTAACACTGATTTCACACCATTACACACTCTGATCTTTTACTTGCTTCACAGTTTCACAGATTTTAATATTATCTGATGAAAAAGAAAAAATAATTGGGCCACATTGGCCATACTGTGAGTTTAAAAAATTTTTTGCAGCCCTGTCCTTTCCTCCTTTGAACCAGATGTTTTACACCTCACACCTCTGTATTTCAGCAAAACTCTCGCATCTGGCATGTATTCAGATCACTCTCGAACGCTGCCGTGTCACGCACAGGCGACTTCCAGCATGGTCTGCGATTACTAGTCTCGCATTTCTGTATTATATATACAGTTATGTGGTTTTCATGGTTTTCCCACAGACAATACAAGTCATGAATGAGTAAACTTTTAGTATCACATGGTAAGTCTAAGGAAAATAAAATAAAATGAAATAAAAAACATGGCAACCTGCTTTACAGCCTTTCATGGTAGACATACAACTCCTCAGTCTGCACGGTAAAGACAGCTGTCAGGATACATCTTTAAAGAAATAACTTTATAAAAGACAACTTTTTGGTGCGCACTTCTCTTCCCAGTCTGCTCCTTTCATCTGACTCTGGAGAGGAAATGCAGGACGCTTCCTCTCATCCAGTAGTGAAGATACGGAAGTTGTCAGAGCAGAGATTGTATTCCTGCTGGTTTTAGCTGTGCCCGACTGTGCCCGCTGGCAACAGGGTGATGTGGAGGAACCCACACTCTCCCTGGCAGGGGAAGAAACTAGTGCTGAGTATCAATGCGGGTTTCATCACAAAGTACAACTAGTGCTTCTATTCTGTACAAAGAATAGAAGCATCCACCCTTAAGTACAGGCTGTTCAAGAACAATATCTTCCAGTGTTTTAATAATATAAAGCATCCATTTTACAATATACATCAGTTGTGTAGGTTCCCTTTGTTGCAAGTAGGTTCCCTTTGTGGCACCAGGGCATGATACCAGCAGAGTCTTGTGGAGTCATGCCCTGGTGCCACAAGAGGAACCCTGACAGCAGATTCTTTGGGTACTGTAGGTTGTTGACTGCACCCTCCATGGATTGGACATGTTTGGATCCCATGGGTTCTCAACTGGATAGAGATCTGGGAAGTTTGAAGGCAATTCGCAGTCTTGGGGTTGTTGCCTGCTGGGCCCTTTATGTGGTGGGATATGGTGCACTGGGTCTTCTGGTGCCTTTATATCATGGCCAGCATTGACCTTTCTTGGTGTTATGGTAAATTATCATTTTTGTAGGATCAGATGCCACAAACTGGTCGCTGGGCATTGGTGAGCCTTGGGTGTCCATGAATCAGTCACTAGTTCACTGGTATATAACTGATAATCAATGTTAATGTGTTAATGCTTTGTGGTGTTAATGTTATGACTGATCAGTGTACTGTATACATAAAGATGATAATAAGTCATCCTTGAATGTTTACATTTTAGCAATGTAATCATAATCCGCCATTTAGTGATATTGGAGATCAAGTTCTTTCAGATTTTTTTTTTCCATTTCCTAGGACAGTCCGAGAACCCCTGGTCCTAAACCACATACAGTATTAAACTCATGGCTTGAAAGCCAAATACCTCATTCTGCCTCATTTTTTTATACATACTGTAGCATAAAAATAAAAAAACTATATTTATCCAGGATTATCTTCATTTTCGATGTCAAAAGGGTTTGTGGCTCCCGGTGTTTTCTTTTATGTGGGAAACGGCTCCAAATGGCTCTTTGTTTAAGGTTGCCAACCCCTGGTCTAGACTAATTGTGTTAATCAGACTAAAACGTGACTTTTAAAATAAATGTAAACATGACAGTCCAACTAAAATCATATTAAATTGAACTCTAAATTTCACTATACTACTACTCCTATCTACTTTTTCAATACTAACAAGCTGAAAGGGGGCATATCGTCACCTATCGTAGCAGAGTCAGACATATTTCAGCCAATAAATCAATTCCCCTGCTTTGCTTTTATAATGGGACAAGAACAGTAGTCTAATTAAATGGCAGAGTCAAGCTGTAACCATAGCTTAGTATGTAAAGGTACTTAGTGCCATCTGGGTCTGGGAAACAAGAGAGGAATATTGAGTGGGTGGAAGGGACTTTACACTCTTTCTTTCCTGGTTTCCTGGTTTTCCCCTCATTTCATTGGGTAGAAAAGGTAGATGCAAGTCAGACCCATGTGTACTGTAAAAAAGGATTAAGAAATGTATCAGCGGTTGGCCTTTAGAATGATTCAATAATAGACTCCAAACTCTGAAATGTATCACTCAGTGTAGAGAGGAAGAGGACAAAAGATAAAAGATGTTTTTTCTCTATTTCATATATATCATATATATAGAAAATTGAGATACATATTGCAGATTGCATTAGTAATAATGGATTGTATTAGTTATAATAGATTTGTGTGGGCACTGGTGGCTCAGTAGTGGGTTTTTCGCCTGCCATGCGGAAGGCCTGGGTTCGATTCCCAGCCATTGCCCGAACCCCAGCCACTGGATTCAGTGTCAGTCCCAAGCCCGGATAAAATGGGAGGGTTGCATCAGGAAGGGCATCCGGCATAAAACGTACTGTGCCAAGCTTGAACGTTTGGACTGGATGGTCCGCTGTGGCAACCCCTTGCCATATATCATATATGATACAATAATTTAAACTTTCACGAAATCATTCATTTTAAATAGGCGAGTGATCTGTAAAAAAAGAAATAAATCTTGGTACATCTTTAATCAATTATGATTATTATTTTTAAATTATAAAAATCACGCAGATCAGTTGATTACGTGACTTGTTGATACAGACCATGAAACATACACTCAGTTATGGTTTAACGATAAAAAACACTAATCAGAATCATTATGGTATTAACCATCTTATAAAATACACAATAAAATGTGTGCTTTCTAAAAGAACTAAAGATGTGAAGATACAGCCTCCTCAGCCAGGCCTCATTCGCCTGTCTAACCAATCTAAAAAGAGAAGAAGAAAAAAGAAGGTATGCTCAGAAAATCTCTCGGTGGGTTTAGCCCAGATTAACCTTACAACAATCCAATAGTGTTTGATGCTAAGCCCAGGAGTATAACACGATGCTCAAAGCTCACAACATCTCTGCGCCCGAACTAGCGCTCGCATGTCTCTATCACAACCTAAAAATGCAAGCTGATTTGAAGACAGTAGCCGTAGATTTTGAACATTTTTCCCTGATAAAAGCTGCACGCCTCAGTTTTATCCTTCCACTTCTCATGCTTTAGGAACGTGGGCAATCCCTTCACATGATGAAACTTTTATATTTCCTACCATATCAATGTCGAATACTTTCATGAGCAGAAATACATTTCTCTTCTGCTTGTATATCCACTCGAACTAAAGTTTTAGCACCCCAAATGGAAAAATAAATGTACTTCATTACTTTTTTTTTGGAGTTTGAAGCTTCCCTCTGGTTACAGTTATTGATTTAATACCCCAGCATAAATGGAGTAAAGTCAGAACTCATTTTATGGGCTAGCAATGTTGGCTTAAAATGAATGAAGAAAAATACATTTCTATTACAAAATAATGTAAATATCATGGAAATTTAGGAGAGCTGCATTCCATTCAGAAGTGTACTTCATAGGGTGCTTCCTATTCCCTGCTCCGTGTGCAGGGAATGTCGATGAAGGGAACTCCTCCTTTGGAACACCCTACGACAGTCCACTTCCTGTGTGTTACCATGGTAACATAAACACCTCGGTAACCTGTCGCTGCTGCTGTGGAAATTTCACACTACAGTACATTAAGCATTGAATATTAAAACAAAAACTAATACCATTATACAACATATACTGTAAAGTGTATAACTTGTAAATAATTATTTTTTATTAATTTACATGGATGTATGAACACTTATTTATTTTTTACACATTACTAGCCTATATAATACTAAGGATTTCTCGATTAAATAAAAATTTTGATTAATATGATGTCATCCTCGATAATAATGATAATAAATATATAAATCCTTTTTTCGAGCTCTATTTTTTTTTTCATGCTCCAGCAAGACACACTGACTGATGGGAAAATTTTCGTTCCCTTTTCCGGCAAAGTGAAGACCTGTTGTTCACTCGTTCCATACACCATTCGCTGTTCCTTTTGAACTGAGCAGTTTCGCTCCCTGCAGTTTGGAATCACACTTAACATGTCTGAACAGCCTGTGAAGTGTACTTCACACAGGGTACTTCAGGCCGATCAGAGCGGACCCCAGGTGTGTATACTGTACTAAGCAATCAAGCGAGTTCGAATGAGAATGTTGGGAGTTGAAGTCCATGTTTGTACAGTAGGTTGCTGATAACTGTAGCTCCTGTATGCACTGATTTCAAAGCAAACATGACAGGAAGAATTTGTATAGAGATTGTTGAGAAGAATGGAATGGAATCGGAAAAAAAAGCAACAACTTATAATTAATATCACTGCCAAACACAATTTACATAATGTTGATTTAATTAATTAAATTATTAAAGTTTTAAACATCAAAGTAAATCATGTAAAATAATGATGTTAGTCTGATTTTAAGGGAAAGTAAAAGCATAACTAAAAGTAAAAGCATACTACATAAGTTATGGCAGCGTTGGAAATGATGCTTGCAAATGATAATTTTTTTAATTGAGACAATTTATTCTAGTCCGTGCATTTTTTTTCTTTAATAGTACATTTAATTGTGTGCTTTATTCATTGCTAAAAAAAAATCAATAATGTTAATTTTATGCTTGTTGCACCTGAGAGAAACATATTGTGTATGAGAAATGAACGTATATTATATATTGCATCTTTTTAAAGCAGATAACAAATATACAGTATCGGAACCTTATAAAAGTTATATAAAAGTTTATAAAAGTTCATGTGGGTCTTACGTGTCTGTCTGCCTATAATCTTACATCGATCTTCTGTGCATTCTCAATAAACGAATTTTAAAATCCTGGACTGATCTACGTGAAAATCATAGAAAAGTTAAATTGGGTCTGTTATGGTATTTGTAGAATACTGCTTCTAATTATGCTATCTGTCTCTTGAGGGCTACAGCAGTCTGATCATGAGGCAGAATATTAGCCGTGTGTTTGTCTATAGCCCTTGGAATAGCAGCAGGGAAGGCCAGAGAAGAGTTAGAAAAGTCAGACTTTATTATGCTCACACTAATGAAATTTTCATTTCTTCTTTTGTTTTCTATCCATGTACAGTATGCACACACACACACACACACACACACACACACACACACAAAGATTAATAAAAAAGTACAAGAATAGATAATAAAATGAAATCAAGATTTAAAACAATGGCTAGGGTAAACATGTACCCCGTCTCCGGTTCATAGCTGGTAGCAAAGCATATTATTTTGATATTTCCTGACTTATTTGTGAAATGAAATAGGAATTAAATGAATATTGTAACCTGTGGTGATATTCAAAGTTCATAAATTCAGTGTGTTCTTTATTAAAGGCAAACCAATCATCAGTGTCATAATCATTAGGAGGGGGCAATGAACACGAAGCCAATTTCACAACAAGACAATCCCCACTGAACAAAAAAAGAAATTAAAAAAAAACAACACAGGAACAGAAACAAGGCTCAGTAACACACAAACAAATTACAAGATTTCACAACAGGAGAAAACAACAGGAGAGTAATAATGCTGTGTTCATGAAAACTGTGAACTTGAAAATCCCCAAATCAGAACCTCCTACTTCCTAATGTAGAGATAAAAAGATTTTTAAAAAAAATATGTGTATAAACTGTAAATCAATTAGATGTTTTTTATTTGGTTTTGCAAGTGGTGTTTTTCAAGTCGAACCGGGACTTGATGGTGAAATGTCGAATTCATCAGATTCATCTGAACAGGGCCATAAAAGCGATGGAAATTTTTCACATACAAGGTCATACACAGTACGATATGCAATGAAATGCTTACACGACCACATGTGACCTTAAAGGCAAGATTATCAATAAGAAACAAATTATGGAATAGAAAAAGAATATATTTTTTTAAACTTAGCTGTACAAAATATAGACAATATACAATACAGTATAGACTTCAAGCACAGAACAATGATAAGACTCACAGCTGCAGTAAAACTGAATTTGAAATTTTACCTGTGCAAACATTTTAAAGAAGGCATCTGTGAATGAGAATACCACCTGAGGTGGCTCGGAGCCCACTGCAGTTCTTCCAAATAACATTAACAAGTTAGTGGAACCCCTAATCCTTCAATATCGGCAGACTTGTCACCAACTTGTGGAAAAGATGCATCTGTCTGTGGGAACTGTACACACAATCATTTACCAACACCACTTGCACGTTACTGGACCTCAGCTGGAAGTTATTGCAACATGCCCCGTACAGTCCTGACCTCACTCCAATCCATTCCTACCTGTTTGGGCCATTAAAGGCATTTCTGGGAGTCCAGCATTTGGCAAACATGATGCATGCAGTTACAGAATCGAACACAATCTATTTGTCTGTGGATGTACACTTAGCACTCCTGAGATACCATTGGTCCTGACCCAGTCTGCCCTCCAGACTTGACTAATCCATCGAGATGGATATATGGTTTGCACCATATGCCATGCTTATAAAAACACTTGATAACTGAAGATGGTTGCACTCCATGATGGCTTTGGATTGCATTTGATACAAACAATTTCACTATGATGACTTAATGGCTTGTGCCTGCAGTCGCTCTGATAGTTCAGATAGGACTGAAATTGTATACGATCAGTCTCGTACCCAAGTCTCCATCAGTAAACAGTTGGTAACCTGAACAAAGTGAACTTCATTTTAACGGACCACATTTTCTGTTATACAACTGCAATGTTTACCACATAGCACACACTTACTTAGGTTGATTTATTTTCATACTAATCAAACGACTATGGGGTTCCTTGTAAGTCTGGTTCATCTCAAGGTTTCTTCCTCACCACTGTCACCTCTGGCTTGGCCATTAGGGATTAATTGATAATTTATAAATCATTACATGTCTTAAAACATGAGCCCCCACATTTATTCAAATTTTCCATACAAAGAGTCATAGTCTTGACCAAGAGTTCTCCAGGCTTTTGGCTCTCATTGTTGTGGCAAGCTTTGGCTCTCCTTTTGAGTCCAGTCCCTGACCAGTTTCAGGGGAATACATTTTGTTTGTAAAGCCACACAGTGGCCTGTATAAAAAAAAAACATCTAACTTAAGGCAGGAACCAGTTGCAGATGCAGATGATGACAGATGATCAGGCCGGTGATTAGTATACTGGTGATGCTGAATGCTGAGTGGTTGGAGAGGGGAAATGAGGTCGCTGCTGAGGCTGTTACATGAACAGTCAAGTTTTAAATTGTACCTTTAGGAATTTCGGAGCATGTCATAGTAAAACCTTCATTCCCATTTCTTTAATGTAATCTACATCATTGGTGGCAACGCTTGGTGTTAAATGCTCTTTACAAATAAATTTTAATCTAATGTGGCACAGTGGCATAGTGGTTAGCACACCTCGGGTGTGTATGTGGAGTTTGCATGTTCACCCAATGATTGGTGGGTTTCCTCCGGGTACTCTGGTTTTCTTCCACAGTCCAAATACGTGCAGAATAGACTTATTATCATTCCCAAATTGCCTGTAATGTGTGTGTGTGTGTGTGTGTGTGTGTGTGTAAATTGGCACCCTGTCCACAGTTTACCCCATCTCGTGCCTGAAGGCTTCCGTGACCCTGTACAGCATAAGCAGTATAGAAACTGAATTAATGAATGAAAATGAATGTATTGAATTGGAACAGACCAGTGATAAAACTGGGGCATAAATAGGAACAGGAAAGAGTAAAACAAAAGGCACATGTATGTTAAAAATATATTATACAATACAGCAGTTGATTTTTATTAGGTCAGATGAAGCAGAATCTTTTTCTTTGAAACGTTTTCATTTGGGGCGGTCTTAAAATTATAGCCTTTAACATTTTTTGCATATTGTGTGAAGGTTTTTTTTTTTCCATCACATAAAAATCTTGTGCCTTTGCCAAAGTACAGCCTTTAAATCTGCAATATGAAATGCATCTTATGTAAAGATCATGCAGCAGTACACAGTGACCATGACTGAATGAAAAGATTTAGCCATTTTGCATTAGAAACCTTCTTTAATAAACCAAGGAGAAACTACAGGGTGGCCGAGAAGTCTGGATCCATAGACAGTTTTTTTCCCATAGTATAAATTACAGTAAAAGCTCAGTCTCGCAGGTGAATGTGTATGTACTGCATCCAAGCGCACTGAACATTTCTTTGTGTATCAGAACTTATGTTATTGTTACATGCAAAGAAATGCAATAAGAAAAGTATAATAAGGAAAATTGCCATGGATACAGTATAGTTCATCCTAATTATTCATTCATTTACTATAGAACCTATCCTGTACTGGGTTTTGGGAGACCTGGAGTTTATCCCAGAAGATTTCGGGCACCAGGTGAGGTATACCCAGGACAGGGTGCAATCCATTGCATTGCAGGGCACACACACATTCACACACTACAGGTAATTTGGGAACACCAATTAGTCTTCCCTGTATGTCTTTGGATGGTGGGAGGAAACCGGAAAAACCAGGGGAAACTCACCAAGCACATTAGAATAGAAAACTTTACGCGCACAGACCCAAGGTGGAAATCGAACCCCTGGGGCCACAGTGCTAACCGCTACACCACTGTGCATTCTCATTATTATCACTATGATACTTAAATTACATTAAATTATACCCCATATATGGTACTTCATTTAACTCCAACCTGTAATAAACAGTACTTTTCATAATTAGGTTAGGAATAATCCACCTTTTAGTAATGCTGCATGAAGAATTTACAAAAATCCAACCTTCAAGTGAAAAAAAAATTGATTCGGAGAAAAACAAATGCCTCATCAAGAAATAATTTCACATGTACCAGAATTATTGTCATACTAAATAATTCATTTAAAACTTTAATATTTTTGTATTTAATAGTACATCTTCCATTTGAAAATTAAAGAGCACTACAGTAAATCTTTTGTAACATTTTCTAAGTTTGGAAAATACAGAGTGAGGCATCTGTATAT
>JAOVVB010193501.1:0-24905 GCA_028570985.1 Heterobranchus longifilis
TAATACCTGATGATTTTCTGACTTGTTTGTTTTCATTCTGCTGCCCTTGTCGAGCACTTTGTAACTTGCTTTTGAAAAGTTCTCTATAAATAAAGATTATTATTATTATTATTGTTAATAATAATAAGAATAATAATAATAATGATAATAAACATTATTAAGAGTAGACTAAAACATTTCTTTTTGAGAAGGCTTACAAGCTATAGGGCTGTCCCAGGTTCAGTGTTAATTTTTAAAGTGCTATTTTAAAATGTATTTTATTTTCTTTTTATCCTTTTTTTTTTTTTTAACTGTGCTTTGTATGTTGTATGTTATGTATTTTTTTTAAATTTTTTTTACTTTGACCACTTTGCATGGTGAATTTGCATTTTAATAAAATTTGATTTGATTTGACTGCAGACTCTTGTAACGGCTACTTCCGATTTAGCCATCGGCCACGTTGAATGGGGATTAAATGATTTAATCTTCCAGCTCTTCTAAACATTCCAAATGTTATTGGACCGAATGGATGAAATTCTGATTGTGAAACAAGTCATTTTGCGTGGGTTACGTTAAAAAGAAATGTATCCACTGATTTACAGGTGTCTCTTTTGCCATGTAAGTCTATGGGAAAAAGTATTTTTGGGCCCCATGGCATCACATGACGGACCCTGTAGCTGCAATTCAATTTGGCCACTATGAAACTTTGCTTCAAAGGGGATGTGACAGAAAAGAAGATGGACAAGAGAATATTACATTATAGTGAGGTTACACTGCTTGTGGAGTGGCGGCCTGGACATTGACATTGGCAATTAGATGCAGTGATGTTAGTTAAAGAACTTTGTATTATTTTAACTGCCATCTATCAGTGACAAATAGGGATCGTTGAGTCTCTGGAAATGGTCTGTAATTTGCACAATTTAAAGGCACACATTATGGACTACAATCAAATCACACAGTTATGATAGTAAAAAGTGAGGCTGGTGATTATTATAATTAAGAGTACCAATAACTCCTCTACAGATTATAATTTTGGGCTGAAGTAAAAACATTATTTAGTGCACCTTACCTTGACCAATTTCAATATCAAAGTCATGTTTTGGTTGTAAGTGAAAGTGCATATTGCTTTACTGTATCGTACATACCAACCTGAAAGCCTTTTCCGGCTACTATTAGTGGGAACATCTGACACATCAGAGTTTGCTGCTGAACAACCAGGTTTTCTATGCATTACAACCATATGTTCACTATCATTTTCATAGCATCCAAGTCTGTTTTCTTCTTGATTCTACAGACACTACCTTGTGAATGCAATGCTTTTATGCAGCCAAAAGGGCTATAGCTCAAACCTTGGATGTCAGAGCTTTGCACAGGCACATAAAATAAGTTATGCTTTCAACTGAATCACTTTGATATGAATGATTTGTACAGATTAATTAATAGATGAAACATATAAACCACTGGTATGGTTTGCATGGATTGGTTCAGAGAACTTGCACATGACCACTGAGACATGACTATAGTATCTATATTGATAAGGTCATAGGTATACAATACATCCTACGATGCTGCTGCACAACTGTAGACAGTTTTAACATACAGTTTTCATACTTTGCAGACACTCACTGATGACATGTTGTAGTTACTACTGGCATCTAGAAGCCACCAAGGCTAACAAGTTAGCAAGCTAGAGACCGGATAAATCCTTACTTCCTGCCCTGCTTCCTCTCCCCTTCGTGTTCCCATTCTCAAAGTCTCGTCGCTATAGGAAACAACAACAACCTCCAAGCTATCAACCTACACACTGAAAATGTCATGTTTTGAAGATTTGGATCGTGCAATAAGGCAGGTCTGCTCTGTTCTTTCTGTGAATGATTGGAGAGATCTACAATGAATATGTTTACAACATTTTTGTGTAAATGTTCCACCAAAACAAGTTCCCTCCTGACACTATTTTGCAGAAGTCACTGTATCCGGGACATTGTGCCACCCAAGATGATTGTGATTGGTTTAAAGAAATGTAAACAAGCCAGAGAGGTTTTTTTCCCTATCCAAGAGTGAGAACACACTGGATCCAGACCTTCCTCCAGGTCTGGCTACAAAACTAGAGAGCGGGTAACGTAATACAGGAAATGCAAAGGCATAAAGACAAGGAAAAAGGACAGGAAAAAGATGAGGCCATTGGGAATATCAACATTTTCCTCAGACATATTATAAAATTATGAAGATAAACGCTATACGACTAAATATACAGTATATCCAACGAAAAATGAACTTCCATAGGCACTGCCATTTTCTGAAAACGTCAGTAAACACATCACAACTCGTGACCTGGGATATTCCACAAAAAGAGGGAGGCGTTCAGTAGGCGATTTGAGGTCCCTGTACTGTGTATTTATAAATCCATGACACTATCCATGGTGCAGAAGTAGCAAACACATTAATAATTGCAATTTTTTGTCAGTGCAGTTGATTAGTCGCAGGTGAACCCGGGACCATCGCCCCTAATGAACAAATTGGCAACTGGCTTATGGACTCTGGTAAACACAACCCCATTTGAAGGCAGCAACCATCCTTGAGAGGTGGGAGGTGCTGCTGGTTCCTGGAAACCTTTTCCTAAATAAATTATCATTTCAAGTGTTTCTTTTAATGATGTCCTGAATATTTCTCAAAATAGAAACACAGGAGTCTCCTGGATAGTTTACAGTAACGATACTATAAGCTTATGTCTTAGCGATCAATTACACTTACTTCTACTTTGTTTCTGAGAAGTCATGTTTGTTTTCATCACTTTGGTGTGGCTCTAATGAATAACCATCAGCCTTGTTGTTGTAGAGAAGAAGACAGTTGGATGTGTGAATCAGAGCTGCAAATAAAACAGTTGCTGAATTCATTTAAAATCAACCCACAGTCCAAAGGTAAATGGAATAAAAAAGTTGTATCGCATTTCTGCAAATCATAATGTTTAGCTTCTGCTCGATTTTAGTGATACACAACTGAATTTTAAGCTTGGTGAGTGGATGTTTCTTACAGAAAAGCTCTTGGGGAGTTGGGAGCTTACTTTTCTCTGTACGCTTTTTATGAACCCTGGCTTATACTTTTGACTTTTTACAAAAGAACCAGAAATTTTCCAACGCAGTAGCTCATTTGTACTGATGATTCAACCAAGAGAGTTTCATATCCATCCAACCCTTGGATATGCACAAAATACCAGTGAACATTGGCTGTTCCGTGAATGAATTTCTTCCAGAACCCTGAACTCCATTTACTATATTAAGAAAACTGAACATGGAATAGCAGATTGCCCCTTTGTCCCTTAACCGTCCTTACCAAAGAAACTGCCATATAGGTCAACTGCGCAAGCAGCTTATTATGACCCATATTTAAGTTTGTTGCTAGGCGGCAATCTCTAGTGGCCGTAGTAATTATGGCGGGAGCAAAGGAGCAAATCAGGTGGCATATTAAGAACGCCAAAGTCCATGCAAGGATAAGGATGGGGTGGTTGATGGGTCAAACAAACAAACAAACAAACAAACAAACAAACAGGACATTAGTATCTAACCACATCACAGACATAACTACATCATGGACGTGTCACAGACATAGGTCCTTAACAAACATACTCATTTTAACCTAAACCATGATCTTTTCCTAAACCTAACCAAGTAGTTTTGTTTCACAACATTAAATAAAGCATTTGCAAACAAATTATTCTGTTGTTTAGGTATGAGGATGTGCTGGACAAACCACCCATAGACATGGGTGAGATATGACAGATATGGAGATTAACTTTGCAACAAGATCCTCATGGTGAAACCTCAATCAGCACAGACAAATCAAACATTTGATTAATTTGAAGTAGTTCACTGCATTTAATTTCGAAGCTACAGTTACTGCAGAGCCTTCCACAGCAGTGCAGTGATTCCCTCTTCACATCGGCTTGTCTTTTTCCAAGAGATACATGTCCGATTACAAACACATTTTGATTTGTAGAAAATGGGCTAATCTATGAAAACATGAATATGAACACTTTGGAAATGTCCTGTGTCATCACAGCGGATGTCACTGGCATCATAAGCGCTACAAAGGTTTACTGTGAAGGAGAATTAAGGAAGCTGGAAACAGTGGCACCTATTTGTCCCATCATCAAAATGTGGTGGGCTGGTTGTGCTGGCAGATCCAGCCGATAGCACAGACAGATGGAGAAAGGGCAGGAGTGTCGCTGCCACCTCTGGTTGCCATGGTGAGGGAGGAGGTGAAGTGTGTGGAGAGGCAGCCATTGTAAGTAAAGTAAAAGAAGACTGAATTATCATTCAGCAGGTGGCATTGACACTGTCACCACCACCAGGTAATGAATGGTGTTGGCCCTCCTGCGCGCACACAGTGAGGGCAATAGTCTCCCATCAGCCACCTTCCTCTGCACAGCAAGTAGAAAGACCTCACACTGTTGATTGACTTGTCAGGTCAGTGGCCATGTGAACTGCAGAAATAAAACAACTATGCTAGTTTGATCACAGGTTGAATAGGCCATGTTGTGATCTGCTGTGGCCTCAGACTGCAAAAATAATGGACGTAGCAGCAGTGACTCATTGGTTTTTGGACTACTGTTTTGAAGCCTTGAGTTTGGTATTTGGCTGTCGCCATCTTGTTTTTTTGGAGCCAGAAGTGACCATATTTAGACAGGATGGCAGCGCTGGGGATGATGATGCAGCTAAGAAAGCCAGTGCTGTCTATGGTTTCAATGGCGCTTCACTAAGCTAAACGCTAAAGAGTCACTTGCAGATTTTCAGTTTTGCTGGCAGGTAAAAGGGGAACTCCGGGCACTTACGCTGTTCATCTGTATCATATAGCAATACACAGAGCGGGTTAAAAATCTGCTAAGTTTCCTTTAAGTTACAAGCGGTTAGCAAGGTGCTACCAAATGCTGAACAAGACATTTAAGCGACCAAATGTTACAATTAACTTTCAGCCACTGAAAACACACTGAAGGTCAAAGTTGTGAGACGAAAACACGGACCACACCAAAAATGTCACGGCTATTTTAATGTACACAGTGCCATGGATATACAATGCTAAGCCTCTATCTTGATTGACAGGTCACTGTGTAGCCATGCCCGATTGCATACCGGTCTTTACCATCCATTTTACTCTAAATAGGGACATACTTTACTAAATGAACATCATGCTGTATTGAAGAAAACTTGAAACTAGCGATTGAGACCATAAACTCATTAGGAAAATGTTTACTGAGGTAATAAATCAAGTGAGAAATATGGTAATTTTCTCATAGACTTCTGTACAATCAGCTGTTTTTGGAGCCAGGGGAGTCGCCCCCCACTGGCCATTCGAAAGAATGTTGGTTTAAGGCACTTCTGCATTGGCTTCACTTTTCAAAGCTACATCCATCTTTTTTTAGTCTGTGACCTAAAAAAAGGGACACAAAGTGGAAATAAGCCCCCTTTATTCAATATCGATTTACATTTTATATAAAAATTACTTACATTTAATACATTTCTTCAAAATACAAGCAGCCAAACAACATACAAATCAAATACAAAATTATAAAATTTCTTATATTTATCATATTCCTTTTCTGAAGTAACAGATGTGTTTATAATAACTCTTAATAACCTTTTTGTAGCTGTGGTAAATCTCTTCCTTGTCTGCATCTTTAAGCCATCTGTTGATATATGAGACCTAGAAAAATATGGTATTCAGTATCTGTCTTTTCAGTGTACAGTACAGGATCTGGGGATCTGATCGGAGAACATTCAAGGTGGGCTTCAATCTCTTTCACCAAAAGATAAGTTCATGTGGGATATCACTGTAGAAACAGGGCGGATGGAGCCAGGAATCCACGGAAATTAAAAAGACAGAAGACCTATGGAATTACATATTGTGTGAGAAAAGATCATGTTGATAGTATGGCCTTCACTGGAAATCCAGTCAGTAGATCCATCAGGTACCAAGGAGAAAAAAAAAGACAAAACCTCAAAAATATCAAGCTTCACTGCTCAGTTGTGAAGCTTTGTGGTCCATATTTCATATGACATGTAAAAAAATAAAGAAAAAAGCCTTAGAAACAACCCACTTAACTCTTCTGTACGATACTTACATTTGTTCAGAAAAATTGAGCCAACCTGCCTTCGTTACCTTCACAAAACAACAGTCCATATTCCACTTAAACTAGAAACAGGTGTGGGTACAAATTTCAGCACTGCATTTTAAGGTTTAAACTGTGCACAAGTGTGGCTTATGGTGTTAATAAAGTTTTTGCAAATCAGCAGCTTTACTTCGGTGTCATACGATATACAGTATAGTGCTGTATAACTTATGTTTGACAAACATTAGAAAGCAAACAGTAAATGGAAAATAAATCTCTTCAGCACACCAACAAGGACATTATGCTGATGCTAAACCGGTAAAACCTAAGAGCCTTATAGGAAATAGAAAAAAAATCTTGTTTCCTCCTTCATATTATACATTGTACACTGTGGTAAAAAAAAGAAGTACAAAGTGTAAAGTTAGGCTATGCGGCGGTTTCATGAATTGTCCCCTCTAGTTTCTTTGGGAGTAGCTCTCTCCTCTCATCAATACTGATGACTGGCTTTCGGCAGTTTTGCCCGTCGATATAGATCTTTGCATACACTGGGTTGGAGTAGTTCATGGGCTGTAAAGGAAGGAAAGGAGATGGGAAAAATAAATATGTATTCATATAAATTACTTGAACAATGGGAGTCTTAAAGCTGCATTAATTATTTTTGTTGCTTTGGAACAAGCTTCGAAGACATCTGTCAGAGCATGTTACAAAGTTTTTGTAGCAAAAACATTTTAATACAAGCTAGCAGATACACAACAGCATTGCGATTCATCTGGAGTTGTGTTTTGTACACCTGATTAATCTAATACCGTGTTTCCACTGTATGGTACGGCTCTGCTCGACATTTTTGGTACCAGTGTTTTCGTTTTGTACTGTGGATAGTTCCTCCTCAATGTAGGTGGGATTCTCAGGTTATCGCCATAGCTACCCCACGTGAAACTGAAATCATTTCCCTTTTATCTGCAACCAAACAGAGGAACGTCTGCATTTCATCAATTGCACAGTGTAGTGTATGGCATATTTTTTGTTGTGTACTGAATTGATTGAATCATTTTGAAAGCCAATGGAGAAGCTGCAACAGTGACATCATCACTCACTTGACCAATGATTGAACTTTATCACTCACTCAGCAACAGACAGACTTTCCCATTTATAGGGCTGGTCCCCAGCATTGCTGCAGTCCAGCCAGAAATAAATGTAACATTGTGCATGATATTGGAAAAAAGAAAGTGGCAGTGATATTGAGAAAGTATTAAAAGTAATATTGCACATTATATTGATATGTTCACTACTGTAGCAACCTCTTGTTTCACATTACATAGGGCCATTTGAGCTAATGTTAATATAAGAAAAAAATATGTATTAGTGCAGCTTTAAGGAAAGTCCACTGTGATTATCAAGGTTTGGAAAAAAGTGGGTTAAACATCTGAGTCTATTGGAAGCAGTGCAAAGAAAAGCACAAAACAGGACACTCATGCATACTGAATTAGTAGATTGTTATTCAGCAAGCAATAGTACAGTAACAGACAGCAACATGCAGGAAGAAGCCAATTTAAACACAAAGCCATGCAAGACCGCTCACATTAGGAGTATACTTAATCTCACAATATGATGTAGGAAACAGCTATAGGTGACTGTGGATGTTACCGTGACTCACTTTGGCCTGATTTACATTTAGTACAGGTAATCATATCAACTTTCTTTAAAATGTTTGCCAGGTAAATGCACAGTGCACACTGCTTGCCTACATGAGGGTGAATTTGTTTTCTGGAGGGCAAACATGAAGTGAGGTTTGGGAAAAAAAAATCACCTGTCCAGGGATTACCTCCTTGGGCACAGAATTCATGCCCAAGGTGTGAGGGTCACTGGATTTTACACACCAGCCCTGCAACACAACAGGCATCACCTCTGGTTACAGTGCAAAGTTAAATTCACGAACACAGCTAACACCAAACAGTTTGACGTATAGAATAATGCATGGCCATCTAGTATTAGTCCAGTTCTGGGTTATTCGACTCAAAAATAAACCTTCACTGAAATAGAGAAGTAGGGAATTATAGGGGAACAAAGAGTGTAGTGGAATATAGAAGCTATTTAGATTCAAGCCAGCGTGCCTCGGTTGAAAATACAGCCAGATTGGACTGACAATAGCAGCTGTCAATGTTGGCAGGGGAAGAAGCAATAGTATTAAGCTTGAAGCTCTAGCAGGTGAGCTAGATAACAACATCAGTGAAGGTGTTGTGATTTGTTTGATATGCTGAGTGTTAGTGTGGTGTTGAGGGCAATGAACAGAATAAATCCCCCCAGCCAGATGAAAAGTCTTCTCGGTTCATGACACCTGTACATTCCTGCACACTACTGTAGTGTACTGTTCTACTAAATGTTGACAAAACCTGATGGAATTCCATTTGATTCATCCAACACTAGATATCACATCATTATTGGAGCGGAGAAAACATATAAAACATTTTTTTTTAATTTTTTTTACAAAGCTGGAAAATAGTTTGGAATTGGTGTCCTTCCTGCAATTAAACAGTTTAATTGCTTTACACAAAGTTTGTTGTATACACCCATGTAATCGCATTCTGGGATGCTGATGTAATGAGTTGAAGTACAGGCAATTATGCAGGTTCAGTTAGGTGTGATTGATAGGGTGTCACTATACATGACTAGAGATGCTGGTGCAGCAGTAACGCTCCTGCAACCACTTTAATAATTAGCAGGTGTGATAAGGATTGGCATCAATCAAGGCCAATCAAACCAGCTGCTCTGCATTATTTATCAAAGATGTGTAAGAGGACATGATTGCATATGGCTACTCAAAAAAAAAATTAAACCTTAAAAATGAATATACAGCACTTAAAGGTACTATGTGTAATTTTCAGAAAATGTGTGTTATTAATGACACCGGTGGCCGTTATGTGAACTGCAGTCAGCATCCTGTTGCTGGCGTGAGCGAGCATCCTGGGCATTAGCCAAAACAGTGACGTGACATACACAAGACTGAACACGATTGACTGCCATCATGTTGATATACAGTATGAGGTAAATTCAGTTGCATTATTATTATAGACGGGTCAGTTTTGATCCCCAAAAGGTCGCTCCATGAATCGAATGCCCTGCCGATGTTGACCCTAAATTTCCCCCGACATCTATTCACATTCCCATTTGGCCAGACAGGGTTCACCAGATAAAACTTTTTCTGTGCTTACGTGGACTTTGAGTTGGACCAAAGATATATTCATAAAGATTCGGCACCACCAATACTGCCAATGACATGAAGTGGTACGCACTTTTTTCTTTCTATTTTATTTTGGTAACATTATTATTACATCTACATGGCTAACATCTATATTTAGCATTAAATACAATTGTAGACGTTAGCTTAGCTAAGACAGAAAAATGTCTAAAAAAAAGTGATTTTTTTTCTTGATCTGTCCATCCGTCAGAATGTTCAGGGGATGTTTGGCTTGTGGAAACTGGGTCCAATATTTACTTCAGATTGGTCACAATCTGTGTTCACATTCACTTCTCCCATTGGAATCAATACACTCAGAACTGCTTCTAGTCTCCTAAAGTAGCAGAACCGTAACTAAACACACGTGACACAAATACAGGAAATTACTCTGAATTGCTGGGTCTCGGTTATGCACTGCCATCTTTACACTTGTTTTAAAAATGTGTTTCTGTGATCCTAACACAAGTGGACAGCCGGGACACATCGTCGTTTACACTTGTGTCTATCACGCGTCAACAGCTGACTACATCGCTTCTGCAAAAAGGTCAAAGGGCCCACCGCACAATTATTATATCCACACTCTCACCTGTCATGTAAGGGGTTGTGTTGGTACAGATGGAGATATCGTATACATTGGTTATGTTTTATGTGTATTGCTGCCACAATGACAAAAAAATAAAAATAAAATAAAATTCTCGTTAGAAAGTGAAAAATCTCTCTTTATATCCATCTTTTTAAATAAAGGACACATTAAATACTGTAGTATAACATGCATGTAATCCAGTCAGTACCTAAAGAGACACTGCAGCCCAGATCAATCATATAATATGAATAATCATATCGGATGATAGATCATTTAAATAGATCGATCAATCATAGAGCATTGACCTAGACAAGGGGAAATAAGTTTTTTTAATTGTTTTTTTTAATATATATTACATTATTGCTGTGAGCTGCTCCTTATTGTGTTGTGCTCCTGCATAATTATTGTGTGGATTAGATCAGTGATTGTCAACAACCAGGCTCACAGTATTTTATGATATATAACGATGAATGTTGTTATAACAAAAAAGTCTTGTTAAAACAGAATAATTTGACATGTAGTAATAATGAAAACAACATAAACAAATATAATGAGAAGGATGTTGTTAAAACAATAAACACTTTTACTGAGCATATATATTTTGTCATAGTGGCAGCAATACGCTGCTGTGATGTTGCGCTGCATAAAACAGCCAAAGAGCTAACATTAAATTTGCTTTTCAGGCAGATATAAAGCTTTATCTTGCTGCTGGCATTGTGCTTAGTTTAATATTGAGCTCATAAAGCCAACCTTGTGGGGGTCCAGCGTGAAGTTGGGTCGCAGCAGGCTGCCTGCATCGGCATGGTTGTCATGGTCCACTTCATACATGTTGTATGACGGGTTCCCAATCTCCACATTTATCCCTCCGTTTGTCATGGGCTGCCTCTGGACACGTTTTCCCCTGAGGTGATACGGAGCCAGGAATCATTAACATGATACACAACACGGAGGTCAACATGCTGCACAGCTCCGCACAACAAATCACATCATACTACCTGGTACACCTGGAGTACATAACTTTACTAAGAGCTGAATTATAATCAGAGAGCTCAGTGCAGAGGGCAGGTGTTCTGCTGAACATGTTAAAACAAACAACAAACTTTTCATTTATAAAGCAAATATGTCCATTCATCTTCAAAGCTGTGTAGTGTTGCATCTTTCATCATCTGTTGCAGCTTAGAAGCATCTGTCTTTCTTTCTTACTCATGCTTTATTTCTTTATTTCTTTACTTACCTTTGCCTCCGTCTGCAGATGTAAACACCTGCTACCACCATCACTATCAAGATTACCAGCAGGACCAGAGGCACAATGATAGCTATGCTCCCTGAGAGACAGACAGAGGAGAGATGGCATGGAGAGATGAGTCAGGATTGAAAGGCGCCGAGATGGGCTCAGATAGTGACACATTGTATGTAACCATGCCTGACCGTGGCTTCAAAAAAAAGGCCACTTTTTTCTTCTTCTTTGGGCTTGGCTGACTGCACACCTCGCTCCATTTACAGAACAGCTGTCCATTACAGGGATACTCAACTTGCTTTGACTGGGGGCCACTTTTGCAAAATGACAGGAGGCCAGGGGTCAGTTATTAAACAAGCACAAATAGCTGCGACCACATACACACATGCATCCACGCGTTCATGCATTCATGCACACACACAGTCTCACAAACACTTGACCTCCATGCACAATTTCAGCCTCCTAAGGCAAAAACTGTAGCTGCCAAAGTGTGGGGGAATGTTTGTGGACCGACCAACCGACAGAGCGAGCTATAAAGCTGCTGGTCGCACCCAACAAACATTAATCATATTTAGCAGATATCATTAATAAACAGTAAAAGGACCATAATTCATATTTGTTTGAAATTCACACAGGTCAGGTGTACGTAGCGGAGTTTCTAGGATTTGAGGACATTCAGGGCTAAGCCTGGACCTCTATCGGCGGGTCTGGGGGATCCTCCCCTACCACTTTTTTTGATAAACAAGCTACATTCTGGTACATTATTTACATTCAAAGTACAAAGAAAGTGCTATTAGCACCCAGGTGTCAGTAGCCAACAATGCTATTTACACCCAGTTTTGTTGCCTAAACTTAACCAAACTCTGAAAATAACATGTAAGCTAAGTGTTAAAATAGATTTCGCACAAGACATGGTTTTCCTGAAAACCCATTCATCCACCAAAATGGGTGCAAATAGCTGAATAGCTGCCATGTGCCTATTCTCACCCGGGTGCAAATACACTCAAAAAAAAAGAAAGAAAAATCCCAGTGTGAATCAATTTATTCTCATTGTGGTTGACAGGCCACCTGGCATCCTATCAAATCTGTCTGTAACTTGAGTATCATTGGGCTCTACAGTTATATTTATGCAAATGCATGATTCTATAAACTAGTGTATAATTTTGAACACCTGCACAGATCTTAGTTAGGAAATGAGGAGTAGAAGAAGTCCCAAAGGTAGCATATATGGAGAGCTTTTACTTAAGAGATTTAAATGTATTACTTAAAATTAATTTGAAAATAGAACGATCACATAACTCAACTGTGATGGGCTGACAACAGCAGCTCCTCTAATTCAAATGAGGTAAGCCTGCTGAGAGTGAAGACTTTTCTGCTCAAATACTGCAAACTGGCGAGGTTGGATGGAGTTCAGGAATGATTTAGTTAAGGGTACAAATCAGGACCATGTCCAATTGTGTCACATGGGTTGGAGTAAGTATAAACCTGCCTGTAAAAATGTGCATATTATTCGACTGAAATGGATTGGGGGCACTGTAGTAATGATAGTTACTCATACAGGAAATTGTATGGTTTTATAATAAGACTTGGAATTCCCAATACTTACCTCCGCTGGTATTGTCTGATCTGCTGCTTTTAGGGGCGGGTCTCTCACACTGTGTTCCTGCCCAATTGGCTGAACACCTGAAGGAGGTCAAAAGAGAGTAAAAATAAACTACCATTAGAATACATTTCCTAGCAGAAAGAAAACTGCTGAGAAAACACCTTTACAAAATGAACTGCATTATGATGTGACCGTGGCTTACATATACAACACATTATGATTCAGTCTTGCCATGAAGTGCTTTGATCCAACACAAACAAAACACCACCTGGAGAGAGAGCACTATGTATATATACATGTTGTGGCCATAAACAGTGTGTGTGAATTTACATGTTGCATATTCAGTGTAGAAAAATATCAAAGGATGACAGCGGGACAACAAGTCGTCATCTCATTTGTGTTCCAATGGGATCCGATGGGCGTGATGTATGACCCTTGTTAGAGGAGGTGATATCTAATTTCACAGGACTGACGCAGATGGGTCTGTAAAGCATGAGTGATCTGGTGGGTGCGACTGCATGATGACGGAATGAAATTACTCTAAATTACATGCACTCTAAGAATTGGAACATCAGGCTATCAAAAAATGAGAATGCAGCCCCATACATACGGGAAATGAATCACGCCCTCGTTGAACGAAATGTCACAGCGACATGAATTTTAATGGGAAATTGGGAGCAACGGGGAGGTTGATCTCCTTTGGGAAGCGTAAACCATGAAAAGACTAATTCCTTTAGAAATGAAGATATTCTCTTAACCCTGTGTTGAAGGCATTAAAGATAAACACAGATTACTGATGAGATGTTCAGCCTAGTAAACTGTACGCATATGTGATTGACTGGTCAGTAACGAACATATTCAACTTGCCATCATGCAAAGGTTGCAAATGCACAGATTGATGCCCACATCACACAGACAGTTTTAGTTCCTCACCCCGGGTCCTGTGTGCTGGGTGACGACTGCATGGGATGGGTGGATGGGTGGCAGTGAGGGGCAGCAAAGGTACAGAGTCATGCAGCAACTGATAATGTAATAAGTGCCACACCAGCTAAAACCTGCTCAGAATGTAATAAAAATAGTAAAAAAAAAAATTGAGCTCTAAGTAAAGGATGTTAGTTTAATATGAATACAAAAAATAGAAATGCCGTAATCTATTCTGCTCATCTAAGTGCTACTGCTTCTACTACTACTACTAAAAATAAACTGATATACTGTAAAAGGAATAGTTTGAAATTTTGGGGAATATTCTTGTTTGCCTTCTTGTTGATAGTTAGATAAGAGGATTCATGTTTCATTCATGTCAACAGTTTGATGAGTGGCTAGTTATCAATAACAAAGATGCTCTATTACACTCAAATACATATAGCATTCTACCAGATTGGCATGACTATTCCTTATTTTATATATTCAGAATTCTGAGATTAAAATCTGAATTATGAGTTTATTAAAAAAAAAAAAAAAAAAAAAAGATTTCTGAGTTTAAACTCAGAAGTCAAATACATTAATCATATGTGGCCCTCCTCTTCTATGGTAAGATAAGGGTTACCTAAATATAATAATAATACAAAAGTGATGTAATAATAGTACTAATAAAAATTCAGTCACTAAATGTCAGTTAGGTCATCTTAAAGTAATAAGTAACTGAATTAATTTATTACTATAACAGATAAAATGAGGGAGTGAGAAAACGTTTTCCCTCCTGTTCAAATGCAAGGCTGTGAGTGTTGCTGGTAAAAGGTCGAGCGAAAGCTCAAAGAGCAACACAGTGTTTGACAACACACTTCACAAGCTCACTAATTACGGTTAGTTAGCTGACCTGTCGTCCTCGGAGCCAAGGTGGTGTGACAAAACACATTTCAATCAAAATAGGAAGTCACATAGTACATTCTAATACAAGGACACACTCCGGTCACAGCCAAATGGCTGAACATGATTTTGCTGTCCAAAAAAGAATGAAATGTGATCATAATCTAGTGAAATAATAATGTAATTACACTGTCTTCCAGTTTACTATTTTCAACCCATTTTACTTTGTGACAAGTCATTACTTTATTACATGATAAGTTGCTACAAGGCTGCACTGTGACAGAGCCCGTATACTGGACTGAGGCTGAAATGGAGCCAGATGGAGTTGAGGTGGGGGTGTGGACAAAAAGGGGTGAGTGGGCTCTGAATACAGCTGGAGAGGTGAGAAGGACCTACTTGCAGCGTGGTTTGTTAAGAGCTGTTAATGTGCACATCCCCTCATTCTGACAGAAGTAATCGCAGGGGTTGGCCAGCTCATCACAACGTTGGTTCTTGAACCCTGACGTGCAGCTGCAAAACATTGTGTTGGGAGTGATAAAAGGGCCCAGAGAATGTATATTGTTGAACTGTTTGCTGCTTGATGAATGGAGACTGACACTCTAATCTCTTTCAGCAGCTTCAGTCATAAAATGGAGTAAGTCAATGTTGTGTTTGCATCAAGCAATTTAGCAAAATAAATTATTATGAACATAAATCAATTTTCACTGCTCACCAAGTGAGGGGAACATCTGCAAGAGAAGAGTCTGTTACAGTTCTATTGAGAAATAAATTATGTGATTGTAATAAGAAGACTTATAACAGACATTTTTGGTCAATTGATTACCAAAAAATAAAACAAAGCAATAACAAAATGTTATTTTCACTTAATTCCAGCTGAGGATGGCACAAATATATACAATATAATTATCCACAATATCAAAATGTGCACAATACAAAAAATACAAACATACATGTATATTGTAAAACATACTGTATCATATCCTACCACAAACACAGAAAACACACATCAATCAAACTGTAATGCTGACAGTCACTCAACAGTCTTTTACTACCTTCTACTTAAAATATTCCATAAACAAAGTCATGAAATAAATAAAATATGTGTTCATATAGAGAGCCGAAATGAAACCGCAACTTCCGGGTCCTGATCCTTAAGCAACAAAAGCTCATTCAAAAACCCATTGACAATGACATCCTTGGAAACAGTCTGCTGTGTGGCTCGCTTCATATGTTTAGATAAAGATTGTAGCTTTTTGAAAATCATTGTTTTCAAATAATACTATTTCTGTTTTTTGGTCTGTCTTAGAATAAAGAAAGTAAACCCAGGAACACACTTCATTTTTTTTCTCTCAGGAGGAATGATGGAAGATGAGAGACTGTGCTCAGTAATTAGTAGAGATGCTAATGCTAAGGCTAAGGCTAGCCCGGAAGTGACGTCATGACTTCGGCTCTCTATAATCGTTTTGCAGTTTGACAACCCAATATTGAAAATTGTTGCGACTTGTTGAGTGGTTTCAACCCTGTGAAAACGTATCATTAACATGTTAGCCTGTAACAAAAGGGTTAAGTTAGCTAACAGCTAATCTCTAACAGACTGGGTATTATGATTGGTTTACAGCTAGCATGGTAGCACTGGCTGCAGAAAGCTGACTTTTCCCCTGGTTTGTTGTTCTTTTTTTTTTAGCTAAAAAGCAATATGGGTCTTCTTATATTATGCACATAAATTGGCTGCTTTCACCCAAAAACAGGTGGAAGCATGACACGAGGGCAGAGTACCTAGATGTGCTGCTCTCATCTATGTAACCTGTTCAAACTGAGGTCCACTGGATCCTGTTTGCCAATTCTGCAAAGGCATCCTTAAAAAGTAGTATCATAGTTGGTCTACAAAAAAATTCAAGAATAGAATGACAAAAAAGTCAAAGTGACATATAGACACTGTGTTATCTCAAGAACATGTTTTTCATCTGAATAAAAAAGTCCTGCTTTTGTGCATACACAGTCCACAGCCAGCTTTTCAGCTACAGCATCACATATAAGTTATACTTTAGATGGAAATACTGTTGTGGTGTACTGCTGCTTGATTATATTGATTTAACTGGCCAATACAATTGCTGAAGTAAGTGGGATTTTCTGCACTGTAGGGAAAAAAGAGCTATTGTATAGCTGGAATGCATTTCAAGAATAATATTTAAATATTTCTCAGTAAATAACAGTGAGGGCTTGGATGTTAACCATAGCTGTCTTGACTCATGCATTTTGAAAATCTCTTCAACCTTTGTCAGTGTTTCATGCAAGAATTATCTTTGCAACTGAAGCATTTCTGCCCTGCAAGGTTTTCGCTTTGGGGAGGCTTGATGAAATATGCATTTACTCAGAGTATTAAGGGCAAACATTATGATTTCTTGACACAGGCGTATCCATCATCTCACATAATCTATGTTCTTTGCAGCAAATAATAAACCACATTATCAAGATCTGTTAACCTCATCGAATAAGATGAGATCATTTGCATAGAAATTGATTCTATCCCCTGGAATTTGTGAGTGATGACCGCAAATTTCAATTTAACTACAGTGGACAATGGGCAGTTAAAAAAATAGAGACTTTGGCTTTTGAAATGGATGTCCAATTTCCTCCTTTAACATAGCACTGCATGTGATTATAGTTGAGGTGGTATTAATCTGTGGGCAGCGCAGTCTTTCATGATAATTCCCTTGTGTCTGCCAGTCAAGCTTTTGTCTGGTACAAGTTTTTGCCGTTGGATTTCATGGCATGTTCTACTACTGACACATACCTCAGCTTCTTATTTTAGAACTTCTAAAACCTACTACTGAAGGGAGTCAGAAGGGCCTGACATCAGCTCTTAACTGCAAGAAGGAGCAGTGCGATATGTTCAGAATGGCAAGCTTTGAAGGGGCTTTGGAACCATTTTTTATCTTGCCTAAAAACCTTAAACCATAGTGAGGTGTCACACAGCATAAGATGGTGTACTGGCACTCAGCCCCCTGCTGCGCCATGACCTCCGCATAGTGACATCAAACCTTCCCTCAACTTAAGCATTTCTTTCCAGAGGAAGACGTCTATCTTGTTCTCCAAGCAGGGAAACGGTACCCCTTGGTGATTTCCAGTGTTGCTTCTAAGGCCAGGCTTTCTGGGGCACAGAGCCAGCATTTGAATGGAAACAGTGAGAGTGTGAATAATAGTGGAGAACATTCAATTTTTTCCCCCACTTTCCTTCACCCATTAAGCAGTGACTTACTGACAGAAAGGCAGGTTGGTGTCGGGGTCCAGGTGACAGGTGCCTCCATTGTAGCAATATCCGTCACACAGCTGACAGCTCGGCGCTATTCTGCCATTTGTGCAACTGGAGGGTGAAGAAATAATGGATGCTAGCGACATGCAGAAAACTACACTTTTACAAGAAGAAAACGAGTCAGTGGTGGATTTGTCAAACATATGCATAATTCATATAAAGCGGGAGAGTTCACCTGGCTTCTAATTCACTGACATTACCATAACCCAAATTGCTCTAGGGCGTGTGGCCCAATAAATTTTTCAGATTTAATCAAATCAATTCATTCTGCCTGCAGCCTGCAGCTACAGCAACTGAGACCTGAGGATACACTGTAGAACTAATGCGTTTCCATAAATGCAGAGGCCTTAGCATTATAGCAAAAGGGATGAGGGACGAGAAAAGGGAGCAAATACCAAGCACTCACTTGCAAACCACATCTCCCGTCTCCTCGTTAATGAGGCAGGGAGCACCGTGGCATCGGAGACACTTGTCCACCTCGCACTTGTTTCCCTCAAACCTGGCAGGACACACACACTCCACATATCCGCTACTGGATAGCGTGCAGGCCTTGGAGTTCACGCAGTAGTGATGACAGATGTCTATTCCACAGGCACAGAGAGATAAAGAGAGAGAGAGGGTGGTGTGTAATGAGAAACTGGGAGCATAGTTTAAGCTGGTTTGATTGGAATTGTACAGGATTTTAATGGGACTTAATTATCCACATCAAATGACATCTTAGCCACAGATGAAAACCTATCACCCCTTGGGCAAGGAATGCTAGGAAAATACTAATGATGTGCTGTTCAAATTGTTTTCCCACAACACATTATGACAAAACAATGCAAAAGACAGAAACAACAGAAATACCCAACGGTTGTTTGATGGTAGTATTTTGATTTTGTTTATCTGCAAATAGAGGCAAACGCGGTGTTTGTGGAAAGAAAACACTTTCGGGGGTTGTTTTTGTTCCGCATTTCCGCGTTTGAACTTTGAAATACTAAGTTCTATAGATTTTATGCAGCATAACTGAATTCATATCCATGCTTTGTTGTGACTCCTCTTGCGGCTTGGAAAGCTAATGTCAATCACATGCAGGCCAAGCGCATGACAATAATCTGTCTGTTGTTGTGTTTTTCCGCCACCGAGCAATGGGTGCAGGACTCACGGTAAAGACAGCGGTCTCCAGTATATTCTGCCATGCAGCGGCACACTGGCTGGTTCCCCTGAGTGACGTCGCATGTTCCCCCATTTAAACAGTAGTTGTCACAAATCCTCCTCTCGCAGAAAGGCCCTGAGAAACCAACAGGACAGCGGCATGTAGGCTTACCTGGAGAAAGACAGAAAAGGAAAGATTTATAGAGCGTGAAAAGAACAAAATCAACAATGCACTGATCCTGCACACAGGTGTTTTATGTGTATCCTGATATAGTTTATTCCTCTGTGCTACAGACCACCATTGTTGTCCAAAAACTATTAAATATGTTCAACACATCAATGCACACACCGTCCCACTGGATTCCATTGTGTGTCTATCTCACATGCACTGTCCTGCTGCTGTAAGTACTCTCTAGCGCTTATGGCTGAAAATAGTCCCCAACAAATGCACTTTCAGGTTGAGTAACGTCTGCTAAAAGCTACATGGCCCAGCTGTTTTGCAAAATGAAACTACATACTTGTGACCCATTAACAAAAAAAAACTTCTACACGTAATATTAGCTGTGCTTATGCTCATGTCGGTCTAAAATAACCCACACTTTACAGTTTGCGTTCAGCTCTAGTGCACAATTGGCTATCTATCTGTCAATCATAGTTACATGTTGTATGGAAATGATGCTCCCATAGTCACCAAGACATGGAAATGATACTCCCATAGTCACCAAGACAGGTGCTAAATAGAAGCAGTAAAAAGCATCCAGTACTTGAGTGTAAAGGAAAGGATCCATCGTCCCATCCATAATTTTTTAGACATATATTCATGTGGGTCAAGGTGACCACAGATTGGCACCTATGGAGAAAAGCTAAGGTGACCTTTGTCTCAGTTATGTCCTCCAAGTCCATCTAGGGGATCCCAAATCATTCACATGCCAGACATAATATGCATATAATTTCTCCAGCGTGTTCTGGGTCTGCCCACGGATTTCTTCCTTGTCAGACATGTCTGGAATATCTCTAACAGCGAGGCGTTCAAGAAGCATTCTAATCAGATGTCCAAAGGACCTCAAGTGGCTTCAACACGAGGGAGTGGTGGTTCTACTTAGTGTTTTTCTTTTATATTTTTAATTTTACAACAATTTGCATAGCATTTTCTTTTACATATTCTTATATTCCACACTTGAGAGAAAAGGCCACCCCTTTACCAGCTAGATTACGTCCCCATGAATACAAATTTCCTGATAATGGATCAGAGGCATCCGAACAAGCAATTTAATAAAATCATTCATGGTCACATATGATTTATGTGGGAATAGTTTTTTTTACACTCTATAAATGTTTGATGGCCCTGATAACACCCAAAGGCCAAAGGCTTTACAATCAAGGACCCCAGACATCCTGCAAAAGAAACTTGCTCCGGTGTCTTGCAATATCCAAGGTTCATATCCATCTGGGGACATCTGCTGTATGTTCACTCTTACTCTAGCTCCGTTTTGGTCCACCGACTCCTGAGGTATTGCCTGACCATTTTGTTCACCAGCTAGTCACTATCTTTCTCTGTGTGCCATTCGGTGCTGGCCTGGTAGAGTACAGGGGATTTATCCGAACGTTTTCGCTGAAAAGAGCCGTGTGCTGCGGCTGAAAATTGAGCATAAAGTTAGTTCAGGCAGGCCACAAGGTCAGGCTCAGCTCACATTCTAGCTACATCAGCTGATCTCAAGCCAGCTTAATCAGCTGATTCAATGAAGCTGTTCAGTCAGCTGATCAGCTGATTCCCTTCTATGGATCCAATTGGCAAATCTCTTACCTTATTTAAGCTGCTTTAGCCTGCCTACCCTTGCTGCTTCCTCTGCATTCTGCTAGCCGCTTTGCAAACCCACCTCCTCCTTTAATGCTGTGTCTGACTTAAAGTAATTTCTGTTGTCATTGATGCCCGCTCTGTTCTACCTATAGGAGGGTGGGATTTCTTGCTGCTGTCCTCCCTGCTTTAGGCTTTCCATGTATGCTCGTGGAGGGGCTGGGAGGTCCCAGAGCAGAGCCATACCTTTAAATATTATAATGCAAATGAAAATACATTTTCTGTTTGACTAAAGTGGTCCTGACTGAAATGAGGTTGATGAGAGCGGTGAGAGTGAAGCAAAACAGTAAAGTGAAAACCAAAACAATGAGCTGAAATGCTCCATAGAGCTGAAGGGAACTTCAAAGTCGGATGATTATATATAAACTGATTAGCAGCTTTAATGACACAGAGCTCATGTCTATAAGTGAGAGTAGGAACAGAGAGTACATATACATATCAGTACATATAACAAGTTTTAGCTTCAGGCTCAGCTGCATAGTCACAACAACGATCAAAAACAAAACCTTGTTGCTGCCAAAATCTTTCTCTCCATCTCATGCTCAGCTTAGTTGTGAATATGACCCTGAGATATAAGTAGAAATGCAAACCACACGTTTAAGCCACATGCACACTTAAGCGTGTCCCACTTATTTTTGTAGTTTTGGTGACCGGAGTAATGAGCACAACTGAAAGCTTTGTGCTGCGCCCCACTGCACTGTTGAAGTGGAATGAGTCTGATTCATTGTTAGTCATTATCAGCAGGTGCAAATGTTTCAATCAAATCAGCTCTTTATATTCCTTACAAAAACAGAGCACTCTCCATGAGCTACTCACACTTTCAGAATGGACAGGCAGAGTATCGAGGCTGGTTTAAGGGATGTTCAGAAAAGACAACAATTGTCGCTGCCCAGGCTTGCATAGTATACAACCAAGTTGCCATGGATACAGGTTTTGCCATGTAGGTCACACTACACTACTTGGTAATTTCACACTCCACAACTCTGTGGTTGGGATAATCTGGGTTTGAAATGTCCAAGAGACAATCATTCTGCCTCCAGTCACTCCTCTGTTAACTCAATGGTTGCTGGGGTTTTAAGCTTTCTAAAAAGACATTACTTTTAATCTAAAAAAAGGCAGACATTAAGCTGTAGAAACAAGGCAACCAAAGTAACAGATAATGGAGGCATTTCTTGGTCTGGATAAAGTTTTATCAGTGCCAACTTTTCCAGCATACACAGTTACGAGGCATATTAGCATTTTTCATCAAAGAAACTGGCTACCATCAGATGCAGTAGATCCTAATTGGTCTAATTCATGTCACATCTGGTTACCTGGACCACATTCCTGCTTACTTTACATCACCCTGGAAATAATGGGTTGAACCAGGAAGTAGCAAGAACACCTGCTTTCATTTCGCATCATCTTCCAAGTTCTTCTAGAATATAAGAAATACTGTTATTACAGCAAACGGCAGGGCCGCATTGAGAAATCCAACATGCTACTTCAAAGACAAGGCCTCATCTAGACAGATGAATACAACCACTTGAATCTTATCAATTTAAATTAACAGCCTACTAAGTGTGTTAGCCATTCAGAGATCTCAACTGCAACAGAATCACTGGTGTCATTAGCTCTGTAGTTACCACTTAGATAAGAGGTCGCTAGCCTGAGACAAAGTAAAAGAGGTAAAAGAAACATACACTGAAACAAGTGCAAATTTGAAATAGCGCACACACACTTTACCTCCATGCCAGTAGGAGGGCGAAAAACTTTTGTGGACCAACCAACCAACAAACAAACCAACCAACTAACTGAGCGAGCTATAGAGCTGCTGGTCACAGCTAAAGTTGTATCTTTTTTCTTTTTATTTAATGCTTTTTTCTAATGCTAATGCCACCCCTTAGCATTTGCATCTTTTTAGCTTTATCATACATTTGTGGATGGTTACACTCAAAAGTACATGTATACTGTGGAAAAAGACATAACCTAAAATATTTCTGGATGCAATTGTGTATTTCACCCTACGAAAGGACAACTCACAGCTGAGAGACAAATCTGAATTGTATTTAGAGAATTACAGCCCCCATTGTCAGAAACTGTGGTACAGTGTGAACTATGAGTTTATTTCCGTCTAAGCATGGCTTTTTCTATGTTTTCCGAATTTTCTGAACCCATAGTACAAAGGCATTTTTCCCAGCCATTAATGTCATAAAACAGAAAAGCAAGAACAGTTGTGTGTCTATGGTTTAAGTATGTGTTTTGTTGCCAAAAGTTCCATTAGTGTGTAGGTAAGCCAGTTTAAGGGACGGGAAAGCAGGAATTCAATGACACCTTGTGTTTTTATAGATACAACTGGAAAATGTCCAGCCTCTAATTGATTGTGAAGTTGCCTTCAGTCCCCTTTTATCACAACGGGGACTTTGGACACCCATTTGACTATATTCACTCCCTCGCTCATCCTTGGTCCTTCATTAAGACCAATATTCTTATGCCTCAAAGACATGTGGCCAATGCAGCAAGACCTCTTTCTATAAGAAAAAAAACAACAATTTGCCAAGCATGACTGAAACAAAAGGCACCATGTCCCCAGCAGCACAACACATATCACAACACTTTAATTTTCCTCTCGGCTGTCCATAAATGGGAATACACTTCATCATCCAGTGTAGCATGTTGGACATCAACTACTGAGCTGCTGAATGAAAAACAAAATAAGACTGATTTTCACCAATAGGAGCCCTGCCTTCTCTTATTCAGTCCTGAAGCCCTCCTGCAGTGATCCCACAGCACGCAACACAATTCCCATGCTATCTTGAGAGACAGACTCCATTTCCTTTATGGGACATGCAGTGGTGATCCTGGCTTCTGTTTATGTCATGTAGAGCTCTTTTAAGAATCCTAACAAAAGTTGGAAACAAGATGAAAACAGATTTTTACTTCTTTCAAAAATATCAGTTTACTTCCTGTTGGATGGACGTGTTTTCCAAAGGCCAAAGGAAAAATAAACATATTTTATTCTATGTTTTGAAAAGGCCAGCAGAGAGGGAAAGATGGCCTACTTGAAGGAACAAACACTTAATCAAAACCATTCGCATCAAAAATCAAAAGCCCATATTTTTTTATCTCTCCCACTGTTCGGCGTAACTGCTGTGACTCACTCAAACATACTGCTTGGTGTCTCATTTTAGTTACTGGATGTCATTCAATGAATACCTCTTTAATCTTTTCAAACCACTTGAATAAGCCTCTGCCATTATAAAACATTTATGTGGGAACACAAACCACACTTTTTGTATCAGGGCAATTGCTCTGGTGAATCTTTTTTTTAAATGACAAATGGAAATGTTGTGGGTAATTGCAATGATTGGAAGGTGATGTACCGTCTTGTAAATCAATGATAGCATTTTTAATAGGGCTGTACATCCTGATTGAATTCCACCGCTGACATCTCAGCATATTGATATAGCCTCCATTCTCTAAATTGTGGGGTAGTTCTGGTTGTTCCAGAAAGCATGAAAGCATGAAAGAAGACACGGTAGAAGGTTGATATCTGACGTTTGTTCGACAGGAGCATCAATGGCAAAAACTGCTCAACTGGCAGATGTAATGTGATAAATGTGAGCTGTCACTCTGACCATCCTGCTACATTGATTTGATTCTATTCTAATCCTATTTCTGATTACAACACTTGAACCATCTATTATAGGCCTACTGGATGCTTAGATTTTAGTGAGGATAATATCACAAATTGATGATGAATATATGTCAACATAGAGACAATCTCGGAACCCATTGTTTGTCGTGTTTTTTTTTTTTTTATAATGATTTAGCCTCTGGGAGCAGCGGCCAAGTTTTCTGGGCTTCCGGTGTAGCTTATCTAATGTCCGGCATGATGTCCGGACCAAGTCTTCCTTCCTCTTCCATGCGCCTCTCTTTGTTTACAGTCCAACTAGCAACTTGAGATGCAAGAATGTTGGTTTTTTTTTTTTTTTTTTTTTTTTCAAAGGGAATTGTGTAATCTGGCTTTGGAAGCAATTTGTTTTTTTTTTAATTCGAGCGAACGTTTCTCCCC